>MU178005.1:33985-59614 GCA_016695465.1 Suillus americanus | reverse complement strand
GTTGGACAACACTATTAATAATAAAACTCCGAATTTTAACTCCGTTTTGCTTACAGCATCACTATCATAATGTCGGAAATCTTTTGTGGGCATTAAAATGCTGACTCCCAGTGAAAATCGACAAGAAGGAGGTGGATACATATAGATATAGATCGAAAAAATACAAGGGAAGGAACATTTTCGCTATGTTTCGTCCCCTTTAGACAAGTGGGACTTTTCGAGATGAAAAAAGATAGAGATTGAGAGTTCAATTTACTGCTTAGATAGGATTTTCGATAGCTTTAGATGAATTTTAGATGCAAATATGCGCTGAAAGTGATCCATTTGGGTGGGTGAATAGGTATCTAATGCCATTGAATGATGTATCTAAAGGTATCGCTGTAATTAGATGCTCGTGGTATCACTGTGCCTGCACCTGCTAGGGAATGACATGGGTATACCCATGGGTATCTGTGGTGATACCCCCACCCACATCCACCAAAAATCCACACCCACCAGTGTGGGTGTGGGTTTATTTATGGGTACCAGAGATGGCTACCCATACCCACACCCATGGAGGGTATACCCATGGGTATGACATAACTGGTTGGTACTATCTTAACAAATGTTGTTGTAGTACTGGAGACAAATCTACTGCTGATCTTACCTTGTTAATTGGTAATCATTTGAGTGTGATACAAGCTAAATAAAACCAACATCAGTAAGTCTACAAGTTGTTATTATGTATCTTAATGAAAGTTGTAGTGCTATTTGAGGTGAGTCTATCACTAGTTTTATCTTATTAATTAGTTGACATATAAGTAAGATATACTTAAGCTATCCAAGATGGATTGAACACTACTGAACCAAAGTTCAAAGTTGTGTTTCCATAGTACTACATGTAGCATAATAAATAGAATCAACATAGATGACAAAGATAGTATGGAAAGTGAGGTTGCTGGCCATTCAACCTAGGTATACCATTCACTGAGACCACTACTAGTATATTTGACAAAGTTTAATCACACATCACAGTGCAAAGATAACATTTCTGCCTACATACCCACCATGTGGGTGTGGGTAGGGGTGTGGGTATTCCAAGTGCCTACCCCCACCCATACCCCTAGGTACCTACACCCACAACCCACGGTGGGTTACAGATACCCATGACATTGCCTAGTGCCTGCCTGCCATCCCACCATCCTGCCTTCACCATCCCGCCACGTATCTGTCCATTACTCCTCATCTGCGTCATCACCAGCACCGCTCCCTTCAGTAGGTCCAGATGAGTTGAGCTATAAAGTAAGCCACTGTTAGTATTATAGTATAAAGATAGGCTATGATGAATACCATGCACCTGTAGAGCTGCTTTGCACTTGTATACCTGTGATAGTACTAGTCAGTAAATAAATCACATTAATATAAAAACAACGTACCTCTTTGTTGGTCTTTGATAGACCATTCCAGTAGGTTGTGAAGATGCTCGCTGGTTCTTTCTGATGGCTGTTTGATTGCCAATCATGGGCGTAAAGATTCCTAGAATAATAATAGTAACCTTGCTATGATCAAATAAATAGAACTCGCCGTGCTGTGATCTTGGAGCTCACATGCATGGGCTTCGTGCTTGGCTGGCACTTCTTGATGGTATTAGCCTTCTCCTTGATCATGATTGCAGCGCTGGCTTGGTTGACGAGCTCAGTCTCTACAGCTAGTGACACAGCAGGCATTGATCAATATAAGAAACCCAAACATACTTCAAACATCCTTTAGAAATTATTTTCTTTTCTGACAATGTCCTTTGACCAAACATAGTATAAAATATGTATCATAATGACATTAATAACATTAATTAGTGTAGTATTTACAAAAATGTTATTAATGTTATTATAATACATGTTCTATGCTATGTCTGGTCAAAGGAAATTGTCAGAAAAGAAAATATTTTCTGAAGGATGTTTGAAGTATGTTTGGGTTTCTTATATTGATCAATGCCTGCTGTGTGAAGCTGTGTCAGTACTACTCGAAGGTGTCTCTGGTACAGTTGAAGTAGGTGTAGACTCGTTTGATGGTGGCGCAAGAATTGAGTTGGTTCCAGAAGTTGAAGCAGTCAGAGAGTCGATGGAAGTGGAAGGGAGCTTCCTGATGACCGGTTTGGGCCTAGGTTTTAATACAAGGTCAGAACTACGTAAATAGATAAGTAAGATTATTATCAGATGGATTGGAAGAACTCACAGTGGGTTTTTGATCTAGTAATTTTAAACAAGCCAAGTCAGTGTCTGAATGAGTCAACTTGCCTCAATAATGGGTTTCAAAGTTTGATGCATGTGCCGCAAACAATGCAATGAATGCAAATAATTAAAACTCCGATGGCACTGTGTGCCAGCCATGATCACTAACATCATCATTGCTGTCCATCACAGGCATCTCTGACCTCTATGGCCACACAAGACACCATCCATGGACATGGAGCTAGTAGCTCCAGTAGAGCTCAAGGTGGGGGCAGCTGTGGATTGGCTCCCACTTCCTCCCAATCCTCCAAAGCACAACCACCTAAGATCCCAACAATCCAGTGGGAGAAACAGCACTCCTCAGTCAAATGGGGGCTGGACTCAAGTCTATGGAGGAGCTGAATGCAGATCCTCACACTAAAACTCTTGTTGGTATGAATATGCTTTTCTTTTTGTTTGTTATATTCTGATATCAAGCACTAGCTCAACTTCTTCAGCAATTCCCCTGGTGGTCTGACCTCCACAGATGGTGGAGGACAAACCCTGCACATAATACAGCATTCTCAACTGTGGATCCTGGTCAAGATTTTGCCAATGAAGCACTCGAGTTTTTTATGGAGCCCCCTAGGTCTGGGCTGCCGGCTGCTGATGAGATGGATCTTGATGATGAAGAGCCTCCTCAAGCCAGGAGAATTTCCTGATCAGCCACTTGGCCTGTTGGGGGGAGAGCCAGAATATTCTCCAGTGGCCGCTGGAGCTTCTTGTTCCCTTATTGACAGTGATAATGACCTCTACAGCGACCTCAGCTCTTCCAACAAGCCCTCATTTTGCAGCATTGTGACCCTTCTCGCATCCCCTCTTTGTCACCACAAATTTTAGGTGGTGATTTATTGTTAGATTCTCTAAGTTTGATAACATCACCATCACTCCCTTTAAGTCTTCCCCTTGACTACTACACATGTTCAACTCCACATCCTGCCGCTCCCCCAATGAACATTGTGAAGGACAGCTAATAGTGTCCATCTGACCACCCGGGCATGACGACAAAGTGACATATATAAATCAGAGACATCTTGCAGTACCTGACCCCTTTTTCTCATTTTCTCAATCATACTTAAGATGTCGAATATCCGTCAACACACCTCAGTCCCTTTACCTGTGACTGAGGTGTGTATTGTTCGTTTCCTCTTTGTTATATTATGTGAATACTAGACACAAGAGTCAGACCTCAGTCGTAAGATAACGGACTATATTGATCAGTACCTAGACACAGGAGTCAGACTATGTAGTGTTGTCAGTCTAGGTATCATACAAAGAAATGAAAAGACATACCCTCAGTCGTAAGATAACGGACTGAGGAAAGAGGGAAAGGTGAAAATGAACCCTTATATACTAGATTGAATTCCTGGAATTCCTATCCTATACTCCACTAGGACGTATCGTGTTGTCACGTGCATTTCATACACTAACATATTACCATACTCACTACATGTACCTGTAGACTCATGTCTAGGTTCGTAGTGCTACATTAATACGAGTCCCTTTACCTGTGACTGAGACTCGTGTCTAGTTCTTACCTTTAATAGGTTATGAGCCCTGACTAAAGGATAGTGGCACTCTCTTCTCAAACATCTTGTTCCCCCCATCTCAACTCTCGCTGATAACTATGTCTTCCTTCGACTCTCTCCAAAAGATGGAGAAATATCCACACAAAAAGCTCACTCTCGATGGTTCTAATTACTCTCAATGGGCGACCGGGTTTAAGATGTGGGCCAGTGGCATTGGACTATGGTCCTATGTCAACAGTGACAAAAAGGAACCGTCACCACCAGCCATACTCACGGATGCAGATCAAAACATCATCTGCAAGGAGAAGCACAACGAGCGAGTGAAGGTTTATAAACAATGTTGACTCCTTGCTCTTAGTGCTCTATCCATGGCCATTGATGTACAAGACTTTGTGTACCTTCGCGACATTGATGACCTGCACATTGCTTGGACTGCACTAGAGAAAAATTACCTCCCCCAAAAGGCCATTCAGTTCAATCAATACCTTGACCGCCTATTCACCATTCCGAAGGCCCATGACAGTGCCTCCATCGCTGAAACACTGCAAACTCTCATTGTACTGCAGTCAGACCTTGCAGCTCTTTCCATTGCATCAACAACAGTTCCCCCCACCACTTCTACAACTACTACTGCTACTACAAAGGGTGAATACAAGATTCCGGATGCGATTTCTGTGCACGACCTACTCCAAGCCCTTCCCAACTACTATGACCCACTCCGTCAGATGCTAGTCAACAGTGACACTTCACCGGACTTCAGCGACATTGTAAATCGCCCAAAGACCCAGGAACTGCATTGTAATGGGACCAATGGTACCTCGGACCATGTAGCTATGTTCTCTGGCCACTGAGGTGGCAATGCATCACCCCCAAAAGCTGGTGACCGTGTTCCCCCGAAGGGTTTTGACAAGTCGAAAGGAGATGGTTGGGTTGTAGGATGGTGTCCAAAGTGTGGCTATTGCCTCAAGGCTGGACACATTTGGTTGCAATGCTGTGCGCGCCTCTCAAAGGATGAGAAGAACTCGAAGTCAGCCACACCTATTTCTTCCCCTACCGCTATTGCCACTAACATGGAAGTCTCACGCGAACACTGTATCTCAATCCCCATTTATCCTCACTTTAAAAGAGCACTCTGCCAATATCTTGTCGTCCCTTACTGTGCCTATGGGCTCCTTTCATGTAGACTCTGCATCAATGGCTCACATGGAGCCTGATATATCTCATTTTGCCCACTATATGAAGCTCCATGAACCGATCCATGTGAAACTCGCTGATAACCACATTGTGTTGGCACCAGGTTGAGGGACTGTCAAACTTATATTGCCATATGAGAAGTCCCTGATGGAGTGGACATTTGAGTTCCTCCACGTTCCTGACTTGCATTGTACTCTCATCTCCATGTCCTGCCTTGCATCTGAACACATTTCCTTCATCACCACTTCCACGGGCGGTATGCTTCGTGCCGATGATGGTGCCAGGCCATGGCTTGCTCGTGTCTACCCCAGACATGGTCTATACATGCTTGATGCTACCTATGCCCCCCTGGAGCCTACTGCCACAGCAATGCTCATTAAGTCACCGCCTACTGCCTTATCTCTGCATACCTGGCACCGGCGATTGGGTCATGCTGGTTTCTCCACAGTCCTGAAGGCCAGTGAGCATGTTGATGGCCTCATTATTGACCCTGCACTACTCCTTGATGCTGGTGATGGTGCTGACCTGATTCACTGTGTGTCTTGCATCATGGGACAACACAAACAATCACCATTCCCTCTTGCTGCACGTTGTGCCTCCGCTGCTGCTGAGCTCATACACTCTGATGTCTGGGGGCCGGTCAACATTGCCTCGTCAACTGGCGACCACTACTTTGTTGTGTTCATGGATGACTACACCTGCTACTCCCTAATCTACCTCATGCGGGCGAAGTCTGAGGTCTTTGGCCTCTTTAAAAATTTGCCCCATGGATCAAGACACAATCTTGTGGCCGCATTAAGCGTCTTCACAGTGATAATGGCGGGGAGTACATATCTAAAGAGTTCCTTGCCCACCTGACAGAGCGCGGCATTGAGCATGAAGTCACTATACCCTACACGCCTCAACAGAATGGTGTTGCTGAACATGGCCACCAGACTGTCGTGACTCATGCGCTCAGCTGCCATCATCAGAGTGGATTTCCGTGATCCTTCTGGGGTTGGGCAATCCTGCACTCTGCACATGTCAAGAATGTGCTCCTTTCCTCGGCACTCGGTGGTCGCACCCCCTTTAAGGCCTTCTTTGGCTGCAAGCCTGATGTCAGTTACTTGCGCCCCTTTGGCTGTCTCGCATACTCCCATATCCCTGATGACACCCATCGCAAGTATGAGTTCATCTCTCATCATTGCTTCCTGTTGGGGCATGTGCGGAATGCTGGCTATGTGCTTTGGGACCCCTCTGCTAAATGCACCATTCGCTCTCGCCATATGCATTTTGACGAGTCCATCTTCTATAGCGATCCCACTCTGTCCCCCCTGCACATGCTTGTGGATGATGACCCCATGCTGGTCATCAATTCTCCAGTGGGAGATGCTCCTCTACCTGGTGAGCCACCATCAGTGACCCCTGCTCCTACTGTCCCAGCCATGCTGCAGGTGTCAGTGGGAGGACACAATGATAACCCACCAGAAAACCCACCGGGCGGACCACACATTGTCCTAAATCCACCAGCTCCTCCTTCAGATGCACCAGCTCCCTCTTCAGATGCACCAGTTCCCATGTCATGCCAAAGTGGATGCCCACATCAACAGACTCAACTTGGCCACAGGCTGAGTACTACAGCCATACCTGCAAAATGCATCCCTGTAGCCAAACGCTGGACCAATGTCCCAGTACTCCCAGAATCTGTCCCAGACACAGCCCTTCCTGATGAATCCACAATGCATACATCGACGGATGCACCTTCCACACCTACACCCCCTAAACCCATTATACCAAACTCTATCAACACAGCGCGATCCCTACCTGAATGGCCACTGTGGTTGGATGCCTGCAAATCAGAGTTGCAGTCCATGTGAGATTTGAAGACTCACTGTCTGATGCCACTTCCAGAAGGGAGGAAAGCAATCAGGTCCAGGTGGGTGTTCTCAGTGAAGTCAGACGAGGACAGCAACATCACCCGGCACAAGGCTTGATTCATTGCACAGGGTTATACTCAGGTTGAAGGTATTGACTACACGGAGACTTTCGCAGCTGTCGCTAAATACGATACTATGCGGATCCTCCTTGCACTCACAGCAAAGTTCAACCTTGAACTAGATCAAATGGATGTACGTACGGCCTTCCTCAATGCTGAACTTAAGAAAGATATATACCTTAAGCAACCAGCCGGCTTAAAGGACCCGGAACATCCAGACTGGGTATGGAAGTTGGAGAAAGCACTGTATGGGCTGAAACAGGCCAGTTATAAGTGGAACCAGATGCTGGATGAGTACCTGTGGAAGGAAGGATTCAAGTTTGTTTGGAGTGAGGCTGACCACAGCCTATATGTCCTCCATGAAGGGGACAAGGTCATCTGGCTCGTTGTCTATGTCGATGATATGCTGGCCGCCTCGAATTCTCGTGACTATCTAAACCAATTCAAGGTACACCTCAAACAACGCTTTGACCTGGCAGACCTTGGCCCCGCCAGACACTTCCTCGGCATGCACATCACTCGCGATCATGAGAAATGCCTCCTCTCAATCAGCCAAAAGGCATACTTGGAGAAGAACACTGGAATGTCTCAATGCAACCCTGTCGGCATGCCTATGACTCCTGGCATCACACTCCAGAAGGCTACTCGACCTCCTACCACTGATGAGGCAACTATCATCGCCTCCATCCTTTATCATCGCACCATCGGCAAACTCAACTATGCGATGAGGACCACTCGTCCTGATATTGTGTTTGCCGTCCCCTGCCTCTCCCAATACATGGAAAACCCCGGTATTGACCATCACCATCAGCTCAAACACCTACTCAGGTATATCCATGGCACGACAGATCTGACACTCATTTTTGGCCTAACGAATGATGGTCTTGTCGGCCACTCAGATTCCAACTATGCTGCTGATCATGATGACAGTAAGTCCACCAGCGCCTACGTGTATCAACTATTTGGTGGTCCCATTAGCTGGAAAGCTCAAAAGCAATCCATTGTCACAACATCAACAACAGAAGCTGAGTATATCAGGCTCTCCAATGCCTTGTGAGAAACATTATACCTCATCCAACTGCTCCACAATTTCCGCATTGACCCTGATCTCTATGATCCACCGCTCCTCTATGGTGACAACCAAGCCAGCCTCACCCTCTCTAAGAATCCCAAATTCCATGAGAAGGCAAAACACATCCACGTCCACTATCACCTCATTAGCAGTCTCGTCAACTCTGACCAGATCAAACTTGAATACAAGTCGACTTCGGAGATGCTTGCCGATAGCCTTACGAAGGCCTTGCCTCGTCCTGCTGTAATGCGTCATCGAGAGGAGATGGGCCTTTGTTGCCAGACTCCACCGGATGGTCCGATGAGTGGGAGTGTGAAGGACAGCTAATAGTGTCTGTCTGACCACCTGGGCATGATGACAAAGTGACATATATAAATCAGAGACATCTTGCAGTACCTGACCCCTTTTTCTCATTTTCTCAATCATACTTAAGACATCGAATATCTGTCAACACACCTCAGTCCCTTTACCCATGACTGAGGTGTGTATTGTTTGTTTCCTCTTTGTTATATTATCATACTTACTACATGTACCTGTAGACTTGTGTCTAGGTTTGTAGTGCTACATTAATATGAGTCCCTTTACCCGTGACTGAGACTCATGTCTAGTTCTTACCTTTAATGAACATCAATCAACCTCTGGATATCTCACTCAACTCTCCACCAAGAAATCCTGCACAGGCACACAAATTCATCTCACAGGAGTTTTGACCACGAGATGTTGATGATGATAACAGCTTTGGTCACATGGACCTTCAGCCAGAGTCATCTGGTAGTGAGGGCATCGAGGGTATGATGAAATCCTTGACAGTGCACTCTTGTAAAGTGAGTGGTAGCACTCTATGTGGTTGAAGTCCAGCCATATCTACTCCGAGTCACCACAGTATTGACCCATCACCATCTGGTTCTCATTCAATATCAGAGGCTCGTAAGCAGCCATGCAATGTCAGGGCAGAGGTTGCAAAGAAGTTGGTTGATGCATCTGACTCCCTCCTACTCCATGTGCAAAATAAATTGGATGCCAAAGCCTCAAGCAAGCAGATAAAGTTTGAATATGCTAGGTTTTCAAAGGAGTTGAAGGCTTGTGAGGCTTATGCTGAGCGTGAACATGACTCACATCAGGTCATACATAGCTAATCACGATCATGAATGTGCCATGTCTGAAGACAAGACAAGGCAACTTGAGTTGGAAATCTGACTTGAGGAAGCTAAATATTGTTGTCTTGCAATGGAGCGTGGGTTGGATTTAGATAATGGGGCTAAGTGATTTTGTCCTTGCTCTTGTGCTCTTGTGCCTGTTGTTGTCTGTTTGCATTTGAGTTTGTGTTTATGTTTGTCTTCAGTGCTTGCTGTTTTTGCTAATCATGCTCTTGATACTTATTGTACTGCTGTACTACTACCACATGTTATCTTTCAGACTCGTTCTTAATGTATACTGCACCTAAACTCCACTATGAAGTAAATGACCCATCAGTGTGTTCCGGAAAATTTGTCCATCTGTTCTGATAAATCCCTCATCACCATTGCCACCCTTATTGTCGTCATCTACATCTCTGGCCCCTCGCACCTGTAATTCTTTCCAAACGTGACTATTAGAGCTTTTCTTTCCCATCTCCTCCTCAATCTCGATAATGATATTGTGAAGAATGAGACAACAGTGAGTCCACATGTCTGCATAGCAGAGGTCTTTCTGTGACTGGAACCGTCCTTTAAGAGACCCATAGCAGTGTTCTGATCAAACTCAGACCTTCAATTATGGTATGAGTGCATATACCTGTCTCAAAATACTCAATGGCTTACTTTTAATAGGTGTTTATTGAATTTTTTTGGATCAGGCCTCAGACCACCAGCCACTGGATGCTTGAAAGGAACAACACACCATGTTTGTGATGCATAAGCTGAATCTGCACAGATCCATTCATTTTCTCCTAGAAAGCTCTCAGAGTGTCGTGCAATTTGTGTCTTCAAGAATGCATTAGCATTGTGTAGACTTCCTGGGACACTACTAATCAAACTGCTTTTGATTATCAAGGCATGATCCATGATCCCAGTCTCTTCCTGCAATGTTATCAGCCAACAACATGCTACACATTGCGGAACCACTGTACAGACCTTCAAGGGAGAATGGGATCATCTGCTCACTCACGCTACATAGCCTAAATTGAAGTCCATAGGAATTTACCATGCAAGCTAGGCATCAGCACAGGTACAGATAACCCACACAGGTCATGGGTAAGGGTACAGCTGCAAGGTACCCAGTACCCGTCCAATCCAAAATGGGTAATGAGCCTATTTTTGACGAAACTTTAAGTTAATATAACGGTACAGTAGCCAATCTTAGATATCAAACCAATCATGACTAATAGAACCTCTGGAATCTCATGCAATATCATTCATCAAGTATATGAGTGCTCATACAAATCTCATTTGCCCACACTGGTTGCTGAAGAGGGGAGAGCAGGTACTGCAGATGTGACAAACTAGGTGTGTCTCCTCATTTTTTTCTTTCTCACTTTCAATTCATGTACATTTGACAGGACGACCATGCTAATATTTTCAATAATTTGCCCACTCTTGCAAAGCCAAAGCACCCACTGTCATGCCACAATGAATTAGATATCTATCTCAATGCACCCACAGAGGACAACATCGACAATGTTATTGTCTGGTGGATGCAGCACCACACTACATATCCTTGCCTGTCGTATATGGCTCTTGATTACCTTACCATTCCAGGTACGCATGTTTTTTTTCTTGTTTACTACTATTCTTAATCTTGCATTCATAGCTATGTCCGTCGATGTTGAGCACATTTTCTCCCACAGTCGCTTGCTGTTGTCACATGTATGGTCTCAACTCTCAACTTAAATGACTCGCGCACTCCTGTGTCTTGGTTGTTGGAGCCTGCTTGGGCTTGTCAAGGATAAGGATGTCTTACCCATAGCTCATTTGCCAGATGTTGAGGGTGATAAAAAAGAGCTCGAGGATTGCTCAATAGTTTTATTATAGTGCTACTACTTTACATGTATCTCCTATGGCGCATGAATGCAAAGCTTACCCATTCTGAGACCCATACCCATTGGTACCCGTGGGTACATGGGTACATGGGTATGAGTATATTGCGGGTACGGGTACGGGTAGAGCTCTTGATACCCATGGGTATACCCATGATGATGCCCAACACAAGCTACAAGTTGCAGACTGAAAACATGGATGTGATCATTGACATTAATTCACAACAATACTAGCACAGTATTTTAGGCAGCTTTTCCAATTCAATTAAATGGTATCAAGCAAATTCCATTACATTTTAAATCTGACATAAACACAAACAATATCTATATATCTATCATTCATCTACCTATCACATTGTTGTTGTCATTGCAGTGGCGGCGTCATTGTTGTTGTCATTGTATCATTGTCTTCATCATTGCATGGTCATTGTCATTGGGTTGTCATCACATCATTGAGTCATTGCATTGTCATTGACGTGTTGTTGTCATCGAGTTGTTGTCGTTGGGTTGTCATCACATCATCAACAACAAGTCGTCAAGTCATTGTGTTGGTGTCATTGTGTTGTTGTTGGGTCATCAAAAGCAGCAAGTGAGAGTAGCAATGAGCAAGGGAGAGCAGTGAGGGAAGACAAGTTCAAGTTGAACTTTTGTGAGCCCACTGTCATGTGAACAAATATATACAAATGTTGGACTTAGATATTTCCAGTGCTCCATAAAATTACAATGTGGGAATATTGACTACAGTTACTCCCAATGCCTCCTGTAGCTCTATCATTGTGTAGTACTATGTAGCTGTCATGAAAATATTTAATGTAGTCTAATTAAAAGCTGTACAATTAGAAAAGTTATCCTCTAAAGGTATCTTCTCATGAGTATTGGCGCATGTACATGCACGTGACAATGCGACACACTCCAGCGGAGTATACAATAGGAATTCTGTATACTATTGTCATATACCATATTCCGGACCATGTCCGATGATATTCCCACGCCTTCCAGATGCTCATCTGGACCTCCATAACCTCATCCATACCTCCATACTCCTAGTCCATGCCTCTAGACCTCCAGTACACTATCGTACATCCATATATCCATACCTCCGGACCTCTGCAGCTATTCCTGCTTCATCCACCTTTGGTCCAGTCAGATCCGAGCTCATTCCATCCAGAACTTTACCTCGTCTAAGATATCAGACTATATCCTTGATTTATATCCTAGTCCACCTTCACTTAGATCTCTGGATCCGCTCATCCGATAGCCAGACGCCCGATCCGATATCCACACTTCTCCAGACCTCCGGATCCGTCCTACACTTCATATCCAAAGCCAAACCTTAAATCAGCGTCTATCCCCATATGGTAATTCACTTGACTCCGGACTTCGGTTACCCCCGCCTCCGTCTTGCTTATTGATCCTTGTACTCTGTTTCATATCCGAGTTCATTTACTTATGTTCCGTCTTACTTACTAACATGTTTCCACATGCTCGTACATAGCCTTAGTCTTTTGCTTACTGATCCTCTCGGATATCCTCCAGTATATAAACCTCTGTACAAACTCCTGTAGAGTTTCCTTAGTTTGAATATCACCTTAGACTTGCTCTATCACCTTAGATTCTGCTCATTCTTGTCTGAGGACCTTTGGTCCATCTTAGTCTTGCCTTTCCTTAGGCCTAGGGAACTCTTCCCTAGGCTGGACATCCGAACCTTCAGATTTGTCCTTCCGTCCTTATCCATGCTTAAGGATTGATTCCTTAAGCCAGACCTTTGCCTTTCCGGCACTTCCTGTTAACTCCGACTCTACCTAAGTGTAGTCTACCTCTGTCTGTTTCTATTCCGGACCTAGTCCGTAGTAGCCTTTATTCTCCTGTCCTATAATCCTGTCCACTCCTCCGCTCCTCCGGACCTTTGGACGTCTTAACCTTCGGGTGTCATAACCTTTGGACATCATAACCTTCGGACGTCCTGTCCTCCGGACCACTCCTCCTATCCAATCCTGCTTTGGACTTTGTCCCTTGCAGCCTCCCTCCATATGTTTCCATCTAGGAAGTTTACCTATAGAAGTCTTACCTTCGGACCTTATGCAGCGGATGAAACTCCTCCGGAGTTTTCTATACTTCTCTAGAACTTTCCGATAGTCCTCCGGAAGTTTCCCACGCTCATCCGGAAGTCCTTCAGCACTCTACAAGAGTAGCCAGCCTCCAGAAGTCCTTCGGACTTCATCGGATTCAATCCGGACTTCATTCTGAAATTAAGGGCATGTACTCGGGTAAGGGGCATAGCGCACGAGCTGAGGCCAAGCCCTTCGGATCCCGTCCCCCTTGAGCACCGGTCTTGACAGGTAGCCTTTGCAGTACCAAAACTCGATAGTTTTGTCTTGTCTGCATACAGGATGAAGGCGAGGGGCTTAGCACCATCTGGCAGCTGCAACTACAGAATATATTAAAACACCATCAAAATTACTACAAACATTACATGAATGATATACACTTGAGCATTCCAGAAGTGCTGAGCTGTAAAGGGCTCATCTACAAAGTGTTTGAATGTTTGGCCATTGAACTTCGACAAGCGCTGAGCATCAAAATGAAAATGAGGAAAAAGATAAGGATCGTGGAGGAGGTCGGTCGCCCACTCCCAAAGATCACGATAGTAGACATCATAGTCCCAAGATCTATCAGCGAAGGGTATCGAAATAACATCTTTTGTAAACTGATGTGAAAGATTAGTCTAACATAATTCATCCAGCAAGGGGCAAGACAACCCCCATTAGATGCTGCGATGCTGCATCCCACTTATCACGAACATCCTTGTGATTATGGAATGTGAATTTCTCTGATTTCTGCACACAGCGGCGGCAGATATCCAAGAGATGGTCAGTCTGTTCGTTGTTGAGGGCCACTTCAAGTGCAATTTCAGCGACATTGAACTCTAAACGGGACTTAAAGGGACGCCAAGGACATGTGTCAGGATCAGGAGCCAACCATGATGAATAATGGGCTGGTTGGCACTTGAAATTGCCAAAAGCTTGGACCTTGGTCAGGATCCCACTCTTTGGGTGATATTCAACCTTGATATTGTCAAGCTGGAATTCACGTTGGTATTCAAGATCCCCATCATCAGCAGGGAAAGATTGTTGATCTTCTAAGTCATCCATATTAATAGTATACAATACACTAATCATTGAAATCATTGAACTCACCGAAAATAGAGTTCGGATTCGAAGAACTCAGTCCCGGTGAAGAAGGGACGCACTGTCCTGTTGCGACTAAACAGATAAGCTATTAAGTAAAATGGACATAATATTATAATGTGGTGATATCAAAGGCGAGACTTACAATGTGTGCCGCACACAATATTTGGATCTGCAGCTGCAGCTTGGTTCAGATGTCAATAGATATCAAATTATTTAGAGTAAATTAACACACACCTTTTCACTGCTGGATTGATTCCGCAACTCGTTGATCTTGCGCTCATTTTTGGGCATTCTTCTCGCAGGCCTTTCAATGTGTGGCCCACCCGCGTGGTTTGATGTTCTGATCACAGAGTTCACAGAGTTTGGCTCGATCAGGGCCCATAATGTTGCCAGATATACAGGATGTATCTACAGAATCAATGAGAGTAAGGAATTGGGAGCATACAGATGGTGGGGGCGCAAATACAAGGAAAGACGTATTAGAAGCACATTGCAATCGCCTTGCAATGTATTGAAACTCAGAGACCAATCTTACATCATCATTCTGATAAGAGTTTCAATGACATCTCAACAAAAGAGCATTTAAATAGGTTTCGCAAATTTCCGACATATACTACCGCTGCTCATTGGCTGCAGAGGCGGAATGTCCCAGCATTATCATAAATCATTAATGTTAAGCTGGATTTACAAGCATGCATGGGTATGTATGACATTGTATGTGCAGCTCAAATTGCTCGCAATATACAAGCTAATATCTGGCGGTAGCAGAATTCAATCATGCTATACTTCCCACGGCTACAATATCAAGGACTCATCAATTCATTGATGTTGAAGCGCTGCAAAGCACCAAGTGCTCGATTGAATGCGATGAGAGATCACGGACATGATCTGAAAGCTGTGCGGACACATATATGCACTGAGGCGTTGGGAGGGTATAGGGCGTGACATGGGTCGACCCGGGTCATACCCGCACCCAACCCGCGGGTACCAAAAATTCCAGAGGCTTACCCGTACCCGCCCGGGTCAGAGCATCGCGGGTGCGGGTCAACCCGCGGACCAACCCACAGGTGGTACGGGTCACCCGCGGGTGAGTAGACATATTTTGCGATACTGATATATACATGTGTTGAGCAGCGAAAGGAAGTATGTACGAAGCTTAGTCCGAGTCAATAACAATCTCGTTGCTCTTTCCCTTTCCTGAGGCCTTGCCTTTGCCCTTTGCCATTTTTGTCCGCATGATTGACGTGACAGCACCGAGATCGTCCATGAGAGGTGTCTTGTACCATGATCCCACAGCCATCTGAGCTTTGAAGGTCTGCGAACTAACACCATGCTAGAGGTGGTTGACCTGAAGACGGCCACCTGAAAAAGCCCGCTCAGCATTAACCGAGAAAGCTAATTGGTCTCCGTCAGATTTCATCAATCAACAAGCGAAGAAAATACCTGGAGCAGATAGAAAATCAAGTGCCATTTGTGCGAGTCGTGGACGAGTGGCACGAGCATTCTCCCAGTAATGAAGAATACCCCCTGCAGCCAGAATCTTGGTTCTTGAAATACAGGGGGTGTTGAGATATGCATCCATTGAGTCAGGATGAACGGAAGTGACATCCTCATCTTCGTTGTCACTATAGATAGCCCATTTACTAGATGAACACTTGAGCTGCAAGAAAACTGTTGTTAGTAGGAGAAATTGAATGAAGAGGGGGACATACTTATAATCTCGTCATCGGTTTTGTCCCAGACATCAAGATGCGTGACATCAGCTTTTGTTCGTCGTTTTTTGGTGGGAGATTCTAATATGGGATTCGGAGTTGGTGATACTATTGTGTGCTTAGTATGGCTGCGTGTGTTCTTGGCCGGTGATGCATCAAGCTCGAAATTGCTCATTGGTGTACCGGGAGAGGCGCCCGACATGCCAGGGAGGGCTGCAACTTGCGATGTTTGCAAGTTTCGGCTTATGAGTAGCGCCATCCATGATCAGTAACCACTCAGCACTGATAATCATAATGAATCTAAGACATTGCGGTTGGCGTCGCGTAGAATTTTAGAAAGATAATCCATCGATAACAGATCATGGTCCGCGAAACACTGCCACAGATTTAAGTCTCCTACCCGTGGGTACCCGCGGGTACCCACTTTTTGCAGGACCTTCTACCCGTACCCGCGCGGGTGAACCAAAACGGGTACCCATGACCCGTACCACCCGACCCACGATTCACCTGCGGGTTTTGCCCGGGCGGGTACCCGGGCAAACCCTACCCATGTCACGCCCTAGGAGGGTATACTGTCGAGGCCGGCGGGTATGACGATAGGGTGCATTCCTGCCGTAACAGTGATGGAGGCGTGGAGGCCTCATGTCCTGGGCGTCTATGGAAACGAGGCAGGTTGAGGCAGTGAAACGGCACAAAACACGCACCCACAATCCCTCCAAAGTCCATTTCGACCGTGCTCAACACCATCAACCTCCACTAAAATGTCAGAGCTCATTCCAATCACTACACCCACGTGAAAGTTCAAAGGCCATGAAACACTCGTGGATGCAGTCGCAGTGTTTCCCGATAAACGACGGATGATTACTGGCTCACATGACAAGACACTTTGTCTGTGGGACTTGAAGACAGGCGCTGTGTTGAAGAAAATGGAGGGGCATCGCAATGGGGTAATGAGACTGGCAGTATCATGAGATGGGCAATTGATAGCAAGTGGTGATACAGGCGGAGAGGTCGTCATATGGCACGGAGAAACTGGCGAATCACTTACCCAACCCATCAAAGCTCACTCCAATAGGATCTACTCGCTGGATTTTTCTCCTGATGGAACAGTGCTAGCCACTGGTTCACATGACGAAATGACGAAACTGTGGAACACCAAAACATGGGAGCAACAAGGAGATCCAATTGAGTGTGGTAGTTGGGTCTACTGTGTTCGGTATTCGCCGTCTGGAAAACATCTTGCCATCGCAACAAAAATCAATATTCAAATTTATAATCCAGGCACCAGGGAACGCATCACATCCTTCAAGGCTCACACATCAGACAACCACTCACTCGCGTGGACACCCAATGGCACACGCCTTCTCACAGCCGGCATTAATTCTGATCCTACCATACGCGAATGGGATGTATTGACCTGGCAGCAGGTTGGTGATCCTTGGACGGGCCACACTAGCTACATCAATGCCATCACCGTTAATCCTGCTGGCACGCTCGTCGCCTCCGCATGTCCTGACAACCATGTCCGTCTCTGGCGGCTCTCAGATCGACAAACCGTTGCCATCTTCAAGAACTCATCTGCGACATATTGCGTTACTTTTTCCGTCAACGGCAAGCACATCCTCAGCGGTGGTGACGATAATATAATCTCAGAGTGGGCAGTACCCAATGCCATTAATTCGAAGGTACGTTTCCGTCCTTGACTCATGTACCCAAATCGATCATGTTTCGTGCAGATCCTAGCCATCACGACAGCCCGCATTGCATGCATAAATGGAGACTTGTCTACCGCCGAAGAACTACTCACGCAAGATATCAACACTGATGTGAACAACCATAGTTCCTACTCCCATCGCTCATTCGTGATGGCGCGAAAACACGACTGGGACCACGCCCTTCAGGATGCAATAAAGGTGAGATTCCCTGGCCCATTGTAGCCCCCTTGTGAAAGGCTAACTCGACAGCGACATAGTCGATCAGCATTCAGCCCTCATTGACAGGCTATATCTCCAAGGGTATTGCCCTCTGCGGAATAGGCCACATCCTGGATGCGAGAGCAGCATTTGATGTTGCATCCATGTACACTAACGAAGATTCAGAAACCATACATTTTCTGCTCTTGATCAAGGTATGTTACAGTTGCCACATATACTCTCTGCTTCATTCTGTATTTCAGGCCATTGCCCTCTTTAATGCAGATCAACATGACGAGTCAAACCTACTCCTGAAAGAACTTATTACCGGTTGTCCGAATGCCGATACTCGCGCATGTCATATGGTGGAAGTAAGTATGATGCAGCCACGCTGAGTTATCGACGTTTCAATACTAATCTTGGCAACTCGCACATTAGACATATCTATGTGTTCAACTCGGAATCAAAGCTTTGGATGGCATGCGTTACGACGAAGCTGCTGACCATTTCACTACCGCTCTTAACCCCAGCAATCTATCGTCGGAATGGCCCATTCATGACATATATGGGGACTTGGTGGTGGTACGTTAATCTACATCCGAAATGCTTTTCATAACTGAGTCCCTTGTCCAGCTCTTCGGCTGGGATCTCAAATCTTTGTGGTTGACTGCACACCAGAAATGGTGTGATGCACTCCTTCTAGCAGGTAGACTTAAAGATGCTGTGAAATCATACCGGTATATGATGGTTTCAAGTGACGAAAATACCAAGGCCGACTACCTCGACTGGTCCAATGGCAAGTCTTAAGTCCGAGATGTCGTGCAGGCTACAATTCTCACCTGCATTTTTCTCAGATTTCAAGCAAGAATGCAGCGCACTCTGCGTTGTCAACGGAGATGCTGCGCTCGCTGCCAGCGAGTATGACAGGGCTATTGACCTATACTCGGGGGCGATCGACTTGGATTATACATCCGATGTCATCTTTGCAAATCGCAGCAAGGCAAAATTAGGTGAAATGCTATGGGAGGATGCGCTCCTCGACGCGCAAAAGGTGCGATGGCGTCTACGTTTTCGCAGCCCATGTTGACTTCGGCAACGCATAGGTCACCGAACTCAATCCTTCGTCTCACGTCGGATACCAGTTGACACATACAGCGCTGCGTGGTGCGCAACGTTACGACGAAGCCATCCAGGCCTTCAAAATCATGTTGTCCAAGTTGGCCGATGCTCCTGATGCGCCGATACGAGGTAAGTCATGGAACACTCCTGCATGGTCTCAAAATGCCTATCTCGTTCTGCAGATCTGCGCCAGCAGTATGGCCGTCCATCCGAAGTTGAAGACGCTATTCAAAGAGTTGTTTGGGTTGAACTCGAATATGCCCCCCTTCGTTTAATCAACACCTCTACTGGTCTTTTGTGCGATAGAACGGCACAAATAAATGCCTTCAAAATGAGTCCAGAGTACATTGAGCTTATCTTATTTCCAACGAAGGATTGGAGCCTCCGAATGGAGCGCATCAAAGACGTAGTGGCGACGTACTTCCGCTGCGTGCTGCTATCACACAGGTGGGAAGAGACAGAGGCGCTACTACACGACATCCAGGACAAAGTCGTGTACGAGTTGAATGGAGTTCGTGGCATCGCGAAATTGCAGTCGTTCTGCAAACTCGCTCGTGATGCTGGGTATTGCTGGGCATGGATGGACACATGCTGCATTGACAAGAGGAGCAATACCGAGCTTCAAGAATCGGTCAACTCCATGTTCGTCTGGTATCGCCACTCAGCGCTTACCATCGTCTACCTAGGCGACGTCCCTCCTTCATCCCGGCCTGGTGCACTGGCGAAGAGTGTTTGGAATAAGCGAGGATGGACCTTTCAAGAATTCGTCGCTCCGAAAGTTGTCATCTTTTATCAACAGGATTGGTCGTTATATCTCGGCGATCGCTCTCCCAACCACAAAGAGTCCCCTGCGATCATAAAGGAGTTGGAGGCTGCGACGGGCATAAATGCACGGTCCTTGATCTCCTTTCATCCAGGGATGAGCGACGCCCGACAGAGACTTCAATGGGCGTCATCACGCATCACTACATTGCAAGAAGATATCACATACTCATTGTTTGGTATCTTCGGTGTCCACCTGCCTGTAATCTACGGCGAGAAGAAGCAGAACGCGCTCGGGCGGCTCCTGCAAGAGATCGTGGCTCGGTCGGGCGACATCACCGTCCTCAGCTGGATCGGACAAGCTTCCGAGTTCAATAGTTGTCTTCCAGCCTATATTACCTCTTACACCACTCTTCCGCGCACTATTCCATCTTTGTCCGAAAATCAGATTCAGACGACCATCTCTTTGCTGCGAAAAAATCCCGTGACTGTGAATTTGGCTTCGGTACTTTACGACCGGCTTGATTACACGAACGCTGCTCGTTTCGCGAACTGCAGACTGCATCTGCCTTGTATCGCATTCCGTGTCACAGACGTTAGTCTCAGCTATGGTCCATTCCACGAGACTCAATTTGCAGTCAAGGCAGATGGGCTTCATGACCTGCTGATCACAACCAAAGAGCCAATTGTGCAGTTCTCGCGGACAAGGTTCACCCAACAAGCCTTCGTGCTTGTTCGTCCTTGGGATCGCTCTCTCCTCGAGCTACCAGACTTTGTAGATGTGTCCGACGTTGAGGATGATACAGAGAGCGAGGGGGATTATTGGACGCCGCCCCCTTCTCCATCGGACGATTCACCTAGCCGTTCTCTTGTAAAACAGGAGGAGGAGGTTGATCTGGAATCACGAGCATTGGGTTTGCTTGTTCGCCTTGGGCAGCCTTTCGGGGCATTTTTGCTAGCGCGGCAGAGGGGCGGAGAATACAAGAGGATCGCGTCCGATTGGGATATCATTGCACAGGTGAAAGATGTGGCTTCTGTTCAAGACCTGTTAGACTCCATCAACACCATAGAAATACTGTAGATGCATGTTTTCCCCTGAAGCTCAGGTTCTGAGCGGTTTTCATTGGTACTTTGTATATGTGATGCCTACGTGCATTAGACTGTTGCATTTCAAAGCAGATCACTAGATTAATTCCCCTTCACGCTCATCACACCTACCTGCATGGGTACTTAGGTTTAATTCATGCTCCAAGTCTTGTTACAACATGTTGACGTCCTCATGCAGTGTTCCCTTTGATTGTGAGGGAATGATGTTGCATCGCGTCGTAATGAAGGACGTGAGCATCCATCATCGACAATGTAAGAATTCTTCTGAACTTTTACTGAGCCTGGTGTGGTGTAAGTACAAAAGGGTGTGAACGTACTGTTGGTGAGGCCAGCGACAGAACATACGATCATCAGTCACAAGAGACGAGACATCAATACAAGTCAGTGTCACGCAGCCTTCAAATGTCTAGCTATGCAGAATTTGATTTTAGAAAATCACTCGCAATGCACTTATTTCCTCGTTGCGATCACGACCGTACACTGTGGATAGTAGTTTTGGTGCACTGGGAAATCCACTGGTGCTGAATGTTTCAGAGTAAGTTTCACTGAAACTGCATGCAGTTAATTTCATTGGAGCACTGATTCTGAATTTCAGCTGATCATCCTCGATTCAGCACCGCCCTTTCAGTAGAAAATTTACTGAATCAGATTCACTGGTAGCTCTGTATCCAGTACGGCAGGTACTACCCCGCGCCTTCATGATATTGTAATTTGTTTGTGCATTGGTTAACTTCCCACAGCATTTAGAATTCTAGATTTTGTTCTAAACCTTAAAATTCGGAGGCTCAGCCGAGTGGAATATATATCTAGAAACTTGTTCCAAACCGTAGAAACAAGTCAAATAAAATTCATTATCTAATCCTACTTACTAAACCTTAAACATGGCATATGACATCACTGATGAAAGCCTGCTTTCCCTTGCTCTGGCTGATGAAGATGAGGACTTTGCATGCTGGAACAACAGGCGAAGGCTGCGTGAAGGGTGGGTGCATGACCTAGTTTTCAATGGTGTTGTTGGACATAGAGGTATTGGGTGGTATGGACTCAAGTACAAGCACAATGAGGCATGCCACAAAGTGACAAATGACATTGGCCGAGGGTCTGCTCGTTTTTAGGTTTCACTTTTATATATGCCTCTAACTAAAAGCATGAGCAAAAAGCTCAAGCATCTCAGTTCTTTCCCAAAGACTGAGATGTAAGCCTACCATTCTACAGTGCACTAACGAAGTAGTAGATACAATCTTGTTCTAGGTACTTACTTTGTAGTCGAACAGTTCTTTCACAAAGACTGAGATATACAATCTTGTTCTAGCTCTCTCCCTGCGTTGTCGCTCACCTCAACTCGCTTGAGGTTATGAGCCCTGACACGATCATGGACGCCATGCTCCCCAGTACCAATTCCGCATTGTTCAATGTTCCCAAACTAGCCGAGGACGGCAGTAACTGGATTACCTATAAGGAATGGATGTTAACAGCCATCAGTGCTCAAGGTTTGATGTGTTACATTGATGGTTGTGCAGTGAAACCAGTCCCATTTAAAGTCGATGTGAAGATGCACGTGGTCTCAAAGCCAGATGGCTCAGTACCTACGCAAACGGAGATAGACAAGCTCGATAAGGAACTTGATGAGTACTACCAAAAGGACTCACTTGTAAAACAGCAAATGTTCAGCACAATTACAGATCATCTGTTACTGCATGTGCAGAAGCTCGAGGGCACTGCGCTCATCTGGGAGGAAATTTGTGATATACACAAATGCAAGACTGAACTCGTCCAGATTGACCTATGTCAACATCTACAAGACCCGCACCATGAGGAGAATGGAGATACCAAAGCTCACCTTAGTGAGCTCCTATGCCTACACAAGTCCCTAGCTGGCATGGGGGCTGATGTTGAAGATCGAGACTTCTATGCAATAATTCTAGGCTCTTTGCCCAAATCCTACCAACCTCTTCTATCTTCCATAAATGCAGTGGCCAAGGTTACATAGCAATTGATAACTCCCTATGAGCTCATTAGTGTCATCAGCAAGGAGTACAAGCATCAAATGCTCACTGATCGTCATCCCAACAAGAAGGGATCAAACTCTGCCCTTTCAGCAAAGTCTGGGAGCAACAAGCAGTGCACCTCAAATAGTTTGAGTGTGGGTGCAGCATCCACCGAGGTCACATGCTTTAACTGTGACCGAAAGGGCCACTACAAGCAGGATTGTTGGAGACCTAGTGGTGGCAAGGAAGGTCAAGGTCCTAAGCAGAGGAGAGGAGGTCACACCCCAAAAGAAGGTGCTAATGCAGCCAAACAGAGTGAACCGTAGGACAAGTAGTTTGTGATGTCAGACTTGGTGGGAGTTGCTAGAGGACTAAACATACCTGCCAAGCGTTGAGGCACCATCATGGACTCTGGCCCCACATCCCATTTTTTCCCTGACTGGGCTAAGTTCACAAACTTCATCTTAATTCCCCCACAGGACATTCAGACTGCTGATGGATCTGCAGTCAGTGCAATAGGACACAGTGATGTCAAGACAGACTTACCACTGGGAGACAAATGTACCACCATTATGCTGAGGAGCATGCTCTATGCGCCAAAAATGGCCTTTACTCTTATTTCCACCAACAGAATCACTGCTGCTGGGTTAGCTGTCCACTTTGAGGGGAAGACGTGCAAGATACTCTCACCTGGGCCCAAGCGCAAACTGATTGCAGAAATCCTGCAGGTGGAAGGCCTGTATAGCATTATCGGTCCACATCGCAAGCATGCGAACATTGCCAAGGGCAAACTTACCATATGTGAGGCCCACCGTGTGTTTGGCCATGTTTCCCAATCTGCAGTAAAGCATATGCTCCAGGAAGGCTTTGTTGAGGGCATAGAGGTAGATGGTGGGACCGGTCCAGAGTTCTGTGAGGCCTGCGCAAAAGCTAAGGCCATGCGTCATTGGTTTCCCCATGAGACAACGAGCCGTGCACTCATCTATGCCAAGTTAGTGCATATGGACTTATGGGGGCCTGCCCAAATGACAAGTTTAGGGGGCACTCTATACTACATCAGCTTCACAGATGACTACTCCCGCAAGATGAAGGTTCAGCTTCTAAAATAGAAGAGTGAAGCACTTACCGCCTTCAAACACTATGAAGTGAACCTCTCTTGACAGCACCCTGGTGCCCGCATCACAAAACTTTACCCTGATAGGGGAGGCGAGTATCTGAGTGCAGAGTTCTGGTGTTGCTGAACACCTAACCCATACCCTATGGAGCACGCACATGCCATGCTACTTGCCAAGGACTTACCTAAGTTCCTGTGGGCAAAGGCGATCAACTATGCCATTTGGCTCAAAAACCAATTACCTTCAAGGGCAGTGCCGGGTACAACACCATACGAGCTGGTGGGGAAGTCCAAGCCAAATCTCACCCAAGCACACAAGTTTTGGGGGAAGGTGCTAGTCCAGGTTTTGGATGCTGGGAAGCTGGAGGCAAGGGTGTTGTTCATGGGCACAGATGAGCAAAGTAAGGGCTATAGGGTCTACTGGCCTGAGAAGCGTAAAATCTCTGTGGAACGAAACATGACTTTCATACCTGTTACTGTGGTGGTTGCAGCTGATGTACTGGCCAAGGGGGAGTCCAGACCTACCCAACCTTCCGTCCAGGCGACATCACCAGCACCACAGACACCATCTACACCACCCAGAGTCCACCGGCAACTAGAGACCCCTACAGCACCTAATCCCACCAGGGTAACACACAAGCCAAACATCCCCCAGGCTACTATGCAGCCTTGAATGAGGGCCAGATAGCCACCCTAGCTGCAGAAGCCATTGACCTATCAGAAGAGTCAGCTCAAGGAAACGACGAGTGGATTTCTCACCTGTATGTGATGGCAGCCGTCCAGCCAGAACTGAGTCTCCAGCAGGCACTAAATAGCCGGGATGCAAAAGAGTGGAGAGAAGCAATACACTATGAGTTAAGTCAACTCAAGAAGTTGGGCACATGGGAAATCATCAACACACCTCTGGGTGTGAACCTAATTCCATGCCACTATGCCTTGGTGACAAAGCGAGGCCCTGATGGGCAAAAGCTGAAGCTGCGCACTTGGTTAGTCACAAATGGCCATTGTCAACAGTATGGCATTGACTACTATGACACCTTCGCCCCCACCTCTAACATGTCCACCATCCGCACTGTGCTCACTATGGCCATTCAATGCAATTGGGAAATCCACCAGGTAGATATAAAGAGTGCTTACCTCTACGCTGACGTCAAGGAGGACATCTTTATGTGTGCACCACCTGGATACTTGAGGGAGGGAGATAAGAGGAAGGTTTTGAAGCTGAAAAGGAGCTTACTGGATCTTAAACAGGCCGGTTTTGAGTGGTCTGAGGAATTGGCTGGAGTATTCTCAAAACTTGGGTTCACGTGCTCACAAGTTGACCAAGCTGTGTATTATAAGCACACCCACAATGAGCACATAGTCATCACTGTATTGGTGGATGACATGGCCGTCACCTCCAACCATATCTCCCATATCCACCGCTTCAAGACACAGCTCACTGACTTCTTCAAAATCTCAGACCTGGGGGAACTTAACTGGCTCCTAGGCCTCAAGGTCACACATGATCGGGCCACACACACTATCACTCTATCACAAATGGTGTACATTGACACCATTATTGAGCATTTTGACCTAACCGACACCAAACCTGCACCAATGCCTATGGACACTGGAATGGTCCTAACTGATGGACAGGCACCTGCCACACCATCCCAGATAGAGACTATGTGGAACGTCCTGTATCAGCAAGC
>MU178004.1:80615-123671 GCA_016695465.1 Suillus americanus | reverse complement strand
AGTGATAACCCAGACAACTGGACCCCATGAGATAGCATAAAATGCGATATAACTAAGGGAAGGCAGGAGAGAAAATAAATGAGAGTGACCTGACAGGAATATAGTGTTAAATTCCTTACAGGCAAACGAAAGCGATTAAGAAACGCTGCGCGATTAGGTTTACTGCCGTTGAACTGGTTACTCCGTTAACAACAGGTGTTGTTGTCGTTCCTGCTGTTACTCCGACCTATCATGGGTGAAGTGAGAAAATGACCTTCAGTGGATGGCAAGCTACTCACGATTGCCACGATGAATTCGCAAACGCACATGCCAATAGCACCAATGAGCAGCAGGCGCCGACGACCCACTCTGTCGATCAGTTGAACACCAACAATGGTCATTACGGTGTTTACGACGTCGGAAATGATACTAAGAAAGATGTCGGTAATATAAATGTAAGCTCCAGGCAAGAACGTACGTGATGATGAAGGGGTTGCTGATTCCGGCTTGTTGGAAGAATGTCTGGCGTGGTCGAGGCAGAGGGGTCATATACACCGAATGTTGTCAACCAGTCGGGCATGGAAATGACACCTCCAATGGTACCAGTATCATATCTATTGAATGCGAAGTAATGTCAATGACGAAACGACGAGCAACACGTTCATGAAACCGCACCCGAAGAGAATACCACCAAAGCTGAATGTCAAGAGTATAGCATTAGTGTAAGGACTTGAGAGTATAGGTGAACTAACAGCATCCGATATCCCCGACTAGACCTACGTTGGATTCGTGCTCCAATTTACCTAGACTCATTCATAACACTCACGCACCAGAACATCTGAACGAGCTGATGTGTCGGCGGGGGGGTTGGAAAAACTAGAAGTATTCCAAATATCGAGATTGTCATAAAACCACAATGTAGCTCTCGTCAATCGCCTATTTTATTCGATATCACGTGTACAGAGCATCTTAATTCTTTGGACGATCGTGACTCTCGATCACAGTACTCCTTCACGCCCTAACGAAAGCAAGCACATCAGCAATTCGGACTGGGCAGGCAACGAGAAAAGACAGACTCACCTAGGCAGTGTGATGCCATCAAATGCAACCTATTAACCCCTCAATAGATGGGGAAGTTCCCATTGTTGTTAAAGCGTTGCACAAGCATAGCAACGTGCCACTCAGGCCAAGAGTTTGGCAGTGAATCCCGAAAGTGTGGCCATTCTGGGAATCTGTGGTGCCCGTCGAGTCCACTTTATCGGTGAATGGCCATCAGCACGTGGTTTATGGTCTGCACGTAGGTCGCAAAAGTGCTCACCAGGTTGGTCGCCAGGTCGGCTCACGGAGTCAGATGCGATAACTGTACCGGCCATCGCTGTTGCAGTAACGATTACAGTGGCGAGTGAAGTGAATTTCATGGCTGAAACTTCAAATTGATGATGTTTTCTGAGTCAAGTACGTTGGCTTTTATACACGAATAGTATAGGGCGCAGCCAAACGATATGCATGCACTTGCATCACGAAACAGATGCCAGATCACGCACCGTGACATAATCATCTTAAAGGCCTCAAATAATGTGCCGGACGTACTCCACGAGTCCTCCTGGTACGGTTTGACGAACTTCGGTTTATGATAATCATTTATTCACCCAATTCACATTTACAGGGATGCGGCAGAAGAACTCACCGCCCATACATTGATATAAACACGCGATAGAGCGGTACTCGGTGCCCACATGCCTTTGCCATAAACCAAAGCATACTAGTAACCATGCCAGTGGTTGCGGTGAAAGAGTTGATCCACTCATTCATCGAGGCTCAGAGAGTGCATCGGGGTGGACTATTGATGCGCTTTTGACGTCAGAAGGTGTAGTCGAAACTATTTTTGCCATAGTAGAAACATAGTCGAAAGAGCCAAAAACACTCACAATACTTTTTGCCGACCTGCCAATCGCCGTTCTGCCATTTTGCCAATGGCCACAAGGCCAATTCCTTTCTGCCACCCTACACTACTTAATCCACCCATTACTGGACGTGTTCCTGATATTATTTAGTGGATCTCAGAGTACGCAGATTGTACAAATGCGTACTTGGATGCAACTCCGATGGACCTACACCAAGATTCACATTACCAGCAGTAGACAACAGGCTCGGGCTTGTTGTGTGTTGTGCGGGTTCTGGCTTGGCTTGGCTGCGGTGCTAGAGACCAGTTATTAGATGAAATTCAAAGGAACTTGATCTAAGACGAACCGCTCGAATACCGTCGCTCCTCAACAAATTCTCACAGACTCGAGGAACTATCAGCCGCGATCGCCGCTAATTACGGCTCCGCGACCGCCTCACCACGGTGGTCGGGTGGTACTGTAACTTGACTCGTCAATATTTTTACAAAGGGATAACCGGGCGGAGTATGTTGGTGGCATTGACAGGAAACGTCCCTGTGTCCATGAGATCGGAAACAGAGTTTCTGTATGTGGAGGACTCAGGAAACGGCAGAATCCCTGGGAGTAGGCTCGAAACCATCCAACACCTATGAGTAAGACCCTGCAGGAGAAACACTAGTGACCCGGAGTCGCATCTGGGATGGGATAAAGGAAGCATGTGATTATGCGGTATGCATGCACTTGAAAGTTGAAACTGGGAACAACCCAGGCGTTGCATGACATTGCTCGGCCTAGCGCTCACTCGCCATTGCGTGGATCGTGAACTTAGTAGGTCAAAATAAAACGAGAATTGCCTCATCGAGGACAACCCTGTATTACAGAGGTGGAGCGGCGAGCTCAGTTCAATTTGATACTTAAGCATTTGGAGAGCCTGCAAAATGGATACGGAGGAGTGTCCGTACGGACGAGGTGGACACACTGTTTGGACATCGATTTGCCTTGCGGCGCTAGATATGTATTTAGGATAAAGGAAGTACAAAATAGATATGCACGCACTTGAAACTGGGGACCTAGACGTTACAGAACATTACTCGATCTGGCGTTGAGTGAATTGCGTATGTGAAAATAAAACAAGGATTTTCTCGCTGATAACAACCATAAATTTAGCGGGCCAGCGTGCGTACGAGTGACAGGGACATTGATTGATGCGTGTCAGAGGTGCGGAGGAACAATGAACAGGTCATGAATGCGATGTGCTTGGACTCGGATTCAACTTGTCGGACATTGGTGTCATCCAGACGAGTTATAGGCTAGTAGAGGGTCCTGCCAACTTGAAGAAGAATCAGCCGCCAAATGTCTTGCACTCATTCGTTCAGCAATCTAGTAGTCCTTTAGCTGACGCCACGTCTGGAGAGATCGTGCTGAAGGCACGTAGCTGCAAATAGTAGACAGTGAGAGTTACTAGTGACAGATTTACATAATTACATAACGACTGTCATCCAAGTACGTAACGAACCATCCTGACCATAAAGCTTTAATGAGCAAGGTAGTCTCCGAGGATATCGACCAATGCTATACCATCGAAGGGCACATGTGGTGACTGTTCTTTCCAAGTGGCTCTAGTAACGGTGACTACATAACCTGATCCGAGGGCAAAAGGATGATCAATGATCCTTGCCCGAGGATAATTCGCGGAAATATAGTTGGTACTTGGAGTTGTATTGGAGAAGGGTCTCCCACATGTCGGTGTTCCCCATATTCCATGCGTTTTATCTATGTAGCGATGGCCGATAGATGTGCCAAAAAAACTGGATCATCCTTGCGCCATGTGCAAGGACGATCATTCACCCTCTCAGATGTGCAGGTTTTGGTATCGATAATTTTTGACCCGACATCGTCATCATCCACCGAGTCGAACGTACACCATGAGAAATACCAAGCAAGGCCAAGTTGTCGATGAGTTACAGACCAGGACCTGGGGAACCAATTCCATTCGTCACAAAGGCTTAATTGAATGGACTCCACTTCTCTCTGAGTGCGCGTAAGCACTCCCCTGCGGAGACGGTAGGCGGTCGTGGATGAACCTGCACCAATCTTTGGGCATCAAGTTCGATGGCGTTTACAGTTCCACAGAGCTCTTGACTGTCGTGTAGATGGTTTGACAAGTCTTTAACGTGGAAAAATCAATGCGCAAGCTGGTTGATAAGAAGAGGGGGACTCGGAGGCTCACTAATACTCAACGTAAGATTCAATTGTACTGAGAATATGACAGCGCGACACCTCCGCAATCGGGTGGGATACCAGTGAGAGAGCATCAGCCCACGACAGGATGCTGACTCTTGGTTCATTGCGGAGACCAATTGAGAAGACGTAAATAGTCCTTTCCCTGTGGTCGCGTTCTCCGATGACAGGGATTGCCGATGTTCAAATCACCACTTCGTTAACGTTGTCACCTCGAAGATTAACGTCGTCTTCAGCAGATTTGACAGGTATGGTGAGCCGGCACTCAACTAAGTTACCTTTGCCCAGCTCCCCCGTTGCTCTCTGGAGATCGGCTTCAAAGCGTCTTCTTCTTGACTGAAAATATTTTCAATCCCCACGCGTATTCTATACGTGATCTCAGACCAGCACATTAGCACCCTGTGACATGAAATGGAGTCTGTACGGGCCGATCGCATATGATCCAGCCGTAGCAAGCTGGTACCCGTGGCCCTTGGATATAAGAAAGACAAGGATGCGAGCAAACAAGCACTGCTGAGCGGGCCCGGCGACAGTCATAGCCGTACCGAACAAGAAAAGAGAAGATACGGAAAAAAATGCCCGACTTAGTACTTCGCTCCATAATCCTTCGACACGGACCGACCTCGTGTGACATGGAAGGTAGCGACTTGATAGCTATTTGAATTAGTTGAATTGCCCTAAATGTGCTCGCGTGAGTTATGTGTCGAAAGGGATGGTCGGTGTATGATCGATACCTACATCACGATGGTAACGTTAGATCATGAGAAATGACCTCGGTTGCTTGGTCTATCAGTGGTTGAGTCCCAACGTCGATGATGGCCGCAGTGATAGCTAGAGGCCGAACTCAGAATCATCGTCCGATCCACCAAATTACGAAATCGAGGTTAGAACGTGTGTGGTCCAGCCGTGGTCCGAGCCCTTATACGGATCAAGCTCGAAAATCAAATATGAAACGATAAAAAGACGAACACACCACATTGAACTGCCTGCGCCAACCAAGATTGGTGCCTAATCCCATAGAAGATGTTAACGGTTCATGGCAAAATGGGATTTGGCCAAGGATCAAGAGTATCTGAGGAGGGACGTCTTGACGTCCGCTGCTTGTATCCGCGTTCGAGGCAGCAGAATCGGTGATTGAAACTATCGAGGTCCATTTCACATCAGGTGTGCAACTAGAAACAATCTGTTAGTAGACGAGCCAGGAATGATGAACGATACAATGAACAGTCTAAAGAGCCGGACGAGTCCGGGCCGGTTTGAATGAAGTTGCCGCGGAACCCAGTCAGTTTCGACATTTCGAACCCAACCGTGCTGCACGAGAGATTCGGAAGTCGTCGAAAGACTTGGTCTCGACACCAGTCGCCTTGTCGCAGTGGGAAAGGGCAGTGGTGGATCGTTGGACAAGGCGCCTAGGAGCACTTCCGAGTCATCGAGAAGCTTCGAAGTTCGAACAGAGTACGTCCAAACTCCGCCTGCGACTTTATTGCTTTATTAGGCAACTGCAGTATTGGAGAGAGCATATCGGAGATTGAATTGGCACAGTACTTACCAGTCGCCTTACAGTGTATTACCCATACACGCACTTGTTACCGTTGTGTAAGGCAGCTGATCACGAGTCTATCGAAAAACGATTCGATGAAAGGTGGAAATGAGACTGATGAGAATTTATATGTCCTAACACACACATCGGATAAGTGATCATGCCGCGTCCAAACATCGAATATCCCCTCGGAGCAGCTATATATACACATGATGCATGGTGCAGGGAGGACATCAACAGTGAACGTTTGAACACCACGCTATTATTATAAGTGACAAGTTCCTCGTCTAAGTCATAAATATCTCATCCACACTTGAAACCCCCACGTTAGCCTCGAGCGTGATTGATTCTCACACGTCAACTAGTCCTAGTATAGTAGTGTACTGACCTGCATCTCGGAATCTAAGCGTTAAGCCACGGGAGAATCCAGAACCCAATGTAACACGGAGCCTACATACCAGCCTCGAGTAACTGGCCCTAACTTGGCGAGCTTCAAGTCGAACAAGAACAAGTATGACCGTCGACTAGTGTGGTGCCGTGCAAGAACTAGAATTGTTTCGCGCCTGGGATTCCCAGCCGCGGATATTCCATAATCCAAAATACATCTCGTTGTACCATATAGGCCCCCAGCCTTCGAGCATCACGTGATAAAACCACCTGTAGAAAGTTGAGGCAACAGTTTATTGTTCAACAAGCTACGCGACGATCCCTCTGAAAAAAATGCAATATACGCACTATTGTGGAGTAGATCAGGAATCACGAGACGTGCGCATGTACATGCGGTGGTCCTTTATATAACGATCAAGATGTATATTTAACATTGGATATTTGGGCAATCAGATTCAGAACAATGCGTACGTACAGACGTTCACTGATCTGTGGCGCAGCGTCGTGTAAATATTCTCGTAAGTGAGTGCCATGGTAGCTGCAAATCCATGAAGGACGCTGAACAAAAGCGCCACAAACTGGGGGATCTGCATTGCAAATCTGATCATTACGGGATACGCGGGGTGAGGAAGGCTAAACGGGAGAACTGGCTGTTGGGTATGATCCATCTTTACAATCCAGATTCACATCCACTCGTGCGTTCGAATTCGGACTGTCAGTACCAGTGTCAAGAGTGATGGAATAATGATACTATTTTGGGCTGCGCTCATGGGTCATGGGTCGTGTGCCTATGTCACCCGACGGCTCGAAGATATGAATGAGGCCAGAATACCAGTTATTGTCAAGTGATGGGTGAGAGAATGGGAAGACGATCACGAACTAGATCCTAGAAAATAATTGGAAGAACCACGATAGGTATTATTGGTAGCGCTGACAGTCCTACGTACGCGCGTGAATGCGAATGGGTCGTTCGTACAGATGGCAACTTGAAAGACACGTTCGTTGCATGCGAAGATGTGGGGCAAAATGTTCCAAAGACGTGCCCGACACGGAGTGCGTGGGAGCGCGGAAATGAAAGTTAATGAAGTGTCACCTGAAGCAGAGCTCATCTGGCCGTGTAGAGGATATAATACTGGGATAAAGCGTTCCATAGTTGGCTTGGCAGGTCATGAAAGAAGCGTGGCGTAGACATCGGGTAGTAGGTTGAGGACGCGGCGCAAAAAGGGGCGGGATGACGCGAAGGCGGCGTATCGTGCGATGCAGCACCCAATTTTTTTGTATCAATCGAGGATTGCGTGAGCTAGGAGACCAGGACATGAATCAGAATATGAATACAAGACTTGAAGTGGAACGAGGATATGTAAACGTTGAGATTTGAAAGAGGGTGTACATATGAAGTGAAGTGATGCGCGCGCGGGGAAGCATGCAAGTATATAAAGACGGGTGCACCAGGGGCGGGGATGGACGGCGAACACGAGAATGACACTCTTGAAATGGTAGTGAGCGATACTAAAGAAGAAGTTATGGAGGATCGTTGTAAGGTACGAGCAGCATGAACCACGCGGTAGTCGCGAAAATTGGATGCGAACATGCACGTATCTCGGAGAGTTGGCACAGCACGGGACGTCATGGTAGTAAGAATTTGATATGTTATTTGGACTCTCCAGAAGGAATGTTTTGTTTTTTTTGCACAGATTCTCAAGTGAATATAGCACCGGGGGCTGTGATTCTAAAGCACATACCAGGCTGAAGCGCTGACCGGTTAGTCATCGATGGCCGAATCCGCGGAAACAAATTAGGATGGACGAGGTTGTGATTGGGTGGGCGTAAATTATCGAGTACTTACGGGAGTTAGGTGAGTTAAATAAGGAGTGGCCATGCCATGTGTTTGACTTTTCATTTTCTCGTCCTCGTTCGAAGCATTCAGACCATAGAATGCGTGTACTGCAGCTCGTTTCCTGAACAATAACGATACATATCTTGACGCGCAACTCTCCACTCGGAATTGGAAACCGGTGATTCGCAGAGCCGGGGGACTCGGATAGAAGAGACGTGCTCAAGGACGACTACTAAGGGTGGATTTGCTCTGGATCTTAATCTCAAGCTTGACAAAGATAATTGGAAGTTCAACATAGGCCTACTAAAGCTACGACCAATACACGATACAGGAGTCGATCTGGATTTAACTCTACTTTAATCCAAGAGCATAATTCAGTCGGCATGTCAAACCGCCGGACGCCAGCTGATGTCGATTCCGCAATCCCTTCATCCGGATGTATGTCCTAGTTATCCATCATTCAAACTAATTAACCTTGATTCTGAATAGCGAGCGAACAACTACAAGATAACCACCCCCGCACTCAAGCACATTCCCTTTCTTCTTCTTCTGCTGCTTCTTTCCACCAATCCACTTCCGCGCCAGCAACGACAGGTGACCAGCAGTGGTTTCCACCATCTCACCAGATGATCGTCACCAGCTCTTCCTTCTATGACCCTACTCAAGCATCGGGCTTTACAGCCCAGCAGCCTACCATGAACGTCTGGGATACGCAATTCACAGGTCCAGGTGGAGATTACTTTCCCAGACAACATACCACATACCAGCAACCGTATCGCTTTGAAGGAGCAGCGACGAACCAGTATTCATTTGCTCAAGACCAAGTTCAACGACAACAACATTCACAACCACGCTCCGCCGTACCCGCTGCACGGCGCTCGGCACGTGGTAGTGCCCGGCCTTCTGGGTACTATAGGCAGGGAGGCGCACAAAGCCAGGTAAGTCTTTGAATCCCCCTATTACGTGATTTTATGCGACTCTCGAGTTTGGATTTTCCTTTTCCTTTTTCCGTTTATTTTCCCCCTTTATCTTCACTTTCTTCATTCCATTGTTCTTGTCTTTCTCCTTCCTCTCTCTGATGTACCCTTTCCAGCAATACTCGCAGGTCCCTCCTTCTGTTCCTCCCAATCCTCCTTCAGCCCAACCTCCTCCTCAGCCGTCTCAACAGCCAACTGGCCAAGCCCTCGCTGCACAGCGTACGACTCAGTTAATCGCAGGTCAATTTTCACCAGTGCAGGCCGAACAGCAGTACCCAGCTCAGCAGCCCCAGCCCCATTTCTCGCCTCCGCCCCCGCCTACCCAGTCCCAATTTCAGATCCAACAACCTCAATTTCCGCCCACCCCACAATTTTCTCAGAGTCAGCCTCAGCCTAGGCCGCAGAGTCAGTTCTCGCAACCCCATCATCCTCATGTTCCAACGCAATCGCATGCACACTCACATGTCTCTACGCACGCCCAATCTCAACCTCAGGTCCACACCCCTCCGAATCCACCCCAACAATCTCAACACTATTCAGGACCGTCAGATTCGTATTACCTTCAAGGCGACATGTATTATGCGATGAATACGCAAGGGAGTCGGAGTGCGCCCAGTCTTGTGAGCGACTTTCTACTTGTTTTGGTTTTGAATTTTTTTGGATGGCGGCGTACGCGTACCCCCCCTATGTCTTGTTCTTTTTTCGGGGCACGCGTTGTCGTTCCATCTTTGATCGTGATGGGATAGTCTCTTGCCTTATTCTTCGGGTCTTGTTCGCTTCCATTTTTGCTCGGCCAAGCCGGTTCATTTTTTCAGATATGGTTGGACGGCATTGGCATATGCGCCAGCGTATGGGTACTACTTGTTCTCTTCTGGGGTTGAACGGCACAGTGAACGTGCATATATGCACCCACGTCCACTTCACACCTCTCATTTTCATCTTGAATCACGCTGATGTTCTTTCATTTCACGCTACCCCCTTGTTCTCCTCCGCTGAACGTTCTCGCTTCCTTGATCACGACCGACTTGCAATCATGCCTGGCTTGCGATCGCATCCGATTTGCCATCAACGTTTGAATCATTGATCGATTGACAGCACTCGCAGACACATAGTACGGCCAGTCTTGTGGGTGTTTTTAATGCTTGTTTTCATCAGGGCGTGTTTGTTTATTCTTGACATGGGATTGGATGGCGTATTTAAGCGCCCGTGCAAAGATGTCATTTCCCCCTATGCTTTGTGCCTCATTCTCTTCTTTTGTTTCGGGGCACGTCTGTCAGACTGTTTTATCCTAGGCATATACATGGATATATGCGCCCATGTAGGGATGAAATCCCTTTTCTTATATTACGTGCTTCGTTTTCTTCTTCTGTTATTCCGCGGCACTGGTCTGCTTGTTATATGTGTCATCCTATGTTCCTTCCGCCATGCTCCACTCCTCATTCTCATCTTCGGTATTGAATCGCGCTGACGATTAATCATTTCACGCTACCCTCCCTGTTCCCTTTCGCGGAACTGGAACATTCTTATCAACTTCCTCATCATACCCGACCTGCAATCACTGTTTGATTGCCAGCACTCCACGCACGCGCCCTCGTCCACGACCCACGCGCACTCAATGTCTCCCCATACGCCTTTTACGACGTTTGGGCCTCGTACGCCACCTACGCCTTCTAGTGATGGGGGTGAGTGTGTTTTTCTTGTTTTTTACTTTGTTGGCTTGTTGTTTTCATTTTCGCGTTTCGATGGCTTAGGCTTTTTTCGTGCACTCGAATTGTCTATTTTGGCTTCGTGACCAATTCTCCTCGTTCTTGACGCCATGTCAAGAGACCTCCCTTTATCAGTTATTTCATATCGAGGAACGGATAACGTTCTCTCGGTTATCGATATCGATTATCAGTCATTTCATAATTTGGGGTCAATACTTGCGCCCGAACACGTGATGCCGTGGATCGCTCAAGGCCTATTGATGGAACACTGTGGATGGAGCTCTTGGCACTTTGCTCAACATATACACCAGTTATTTCTGGTCGAGGAACGGAGAATGTTCTCTCAACTTTATTTTGACGTGGGGTCTATGCCCAGGGCTATGCTATATTACATTATCAGACTTCGTGATCCCCTTTTGGATGTAATGGGCTCTTGCTCAGCACTCGGCTCACCTTCTCGTTTGCTGGCATTTGTGCACGACATAGGATAAAGTGCGAGCCGTGGTGACCTACGCGTCTCATATGTATTTGCGCTGACGGCGTTGACCACCTCGTGGCTAAACTAGCGCCCCGGCACAGTCAACCCGTCGTACCCGAACATCATCTCAGTCCCTTTGCTACCATCTACGGGGTTCCGTATCTTCTAGCGTACCATACTGACGTTTATTCTTCCTCCGGCGCAAACAGGTCCCTTGCTTGGACTCCCGCGGTCACACGACTCTGTCTCCCCGGCCTCGTACGCAAGCCACCCTACGTCCTCCTCATTCGAGGATTCGTCTTCGGGACATCCAGCATCGTCTGCGAGCTCCGGTATTGCACATATGACTTCACAGGGTATGGGACATGCTGCGACTTCGTCGGTCTCCACTGTCACCCCTGGATCGCCGCCAACTGTCGCAGCGCCACAGCAGCAGCAGCAGCAGCAGCAGCGTGCGCAGATACGCCAGCGCCCGATTATGCCAATCACTGCAGCAACGACGACAACGGCTCAAGCGGGTCTTGCACGCCCTCCAATCGTACCGAAGCCACCTGCCCCTCGCCCCGCAACAAATCGAAGAGCTCGTGCTCCAAAGCGACCAAGGCCATCGACATCCCAGGGCGGCGGCGGAGGTGGCGACAGTGACGATGACAGTGATGATGACGATGTGGTAGAATGGACTGGACCATCTATGCCTCCACAAGGCGCGGCTACAGGGATGCCAGGTCAACGCAAGTGAGTGACCTCGTACGTTTATTGAATCGGAAATAGTGTGCTGATTGAGCTGCGTTTCGTACGTTTTCTTCCTTTTCTGCTTCCTCGCCTGCTTTCGTGGACGTGGCTTCCTTATGTTCGTCTTGTTCGGGGCTCGTCTTTCTGCAAATGGTTTGGTTCGTTGATCATCGTGTGGTAACTAAACCATTTGTGTTGGCGCAACGACCCTGTCTTGATCTCGTGCGCGCTCGATACTGCTGGTTTCAACGGCAACTGCTCTGGTTATGTCAATTACTGACACCGATACTAACCAACTCGATCAACATTGGATCCGATACCTGGTGACTCTTTAATGGTGTTACTGCGGCCAAACAACCACACTAACCTCGACATATGTATGACCTTGATGGCACGCATGATCTTGTATGCTGGATGGAACCTTGCTTTCCCGCTGCGCTCCATCCTTATGTCCTCATTCTTGTTGCGTTGTCGGTTTTCTTTTTCACACAATTTCCGCTGACGTCGCGCTACCTGCATATTGGCACCTGTCAATTGCGTTTGCTCCTTCCGCTTACTCGAAAATCGTTGGTTTGTGATTGTGACACTGTCATTTTTTTTTTCATTCCGGTCTGCGATGCGCGCTGGCCCGGACATGCTTTAACTTGTGCACTTCCACGTTTATTCGTTCTTCCTCTTTTTTCACATTTTCATTGGTGTTCCTACCCTTCGTGCGGATGGCTATGTCTTGTCTTGCTAAATCTTTCATCTTTTTTCATTCTAACTTTTTGCTGCGGTTCATCTCAACTTTATTTCACTTGCGCAACGTTTGAATCGGCCCTTCGGTTTGTGATCGTTGCGGATATCCTACTGCTAAAACTTCTACGCAACCTTGTGCGATTGACACGCGACCCGAACCGGCTATCTCTGCCGATGTTCTTGTGCCGACTCCCGACTCCGGCTATATTTTCTGTCTTCCCGCTCCGGCTACATCTGTTACCGACGCTAAATTTTGACAATCACTTGACGTCGCCGCGCCTTCTTACACTGCCGACTCGACATCTTGGCTGACCTTGACTTGCTCTAATTCCGTGCATTTTCGTGATTCTACCGGTTTGTCAACCCCCGTCCTGCGACCTGGCTATACGCTGCGTTCTACACGCCTTCGTCGCCTTGCTTGTTCGCCTGCCCGTACGGCGTCTTTGAACTTGTTGCCTCGTAAAAATACACGCACCAATGATGACGATCTTGCTTACCTAATTAATTAACTTGCTTCCCGTCCGGCGCTCGTCTCTTGCCCCACACGTTCCATCTTTTCGGCTCGGCGATACTTCCCCAACTACTGCTATGTCTTCTACCTCTTCTGTCGTTTTCCGAATTTGCGCTCTCACGAATGCCACAACAGAACTGGAGCGTGTACACATTGCAAACGCCTGAAGGTACGTTATTTTTCTTTTTGACTTCCATTCCATGTATTATGGTGCTATAATCTGATTGCTTACCAAATTCTCGTTCTCTTCTCCTATCTACGATGAATTGATATCCTTGCAATCTACGACACGATGCATTTCGTCATGAATTCATGCTGTCTCCGGCCTACCTCTGCTCCGAACGTGCCTTGGTGTCTGATGTCTGCCTCGACGAAAACTCGTGCCCTCACTTTCGGACCTCCTTTTGGACCACCGCTTTTCCTTTTGGGGCTGTTGTGGGTCCCTCGCACGGCATCATTGTTCTTCCCGCAACTGAATCTGTTAACCTCCGGTGATGGCTCGTAATTCTTCACACCTCCGGACTTCCATCCACATCTTCCGATTATTACCAAACTCCTATTTCGCTGCTCGGTCCCTATCCTCCACTCGGCATGACTCGAATGTGTGAACGTACCCCGCACAATTGAGCACCGTGTTGCCGGCTGCTGGAACCTTTGTAACGTTATCCTCCCGAAATGGACCGTACTCCTCATTTGGCATGGGTTCATGTGATTGCGATTGACTTCGATTGAACTCATTCATTCGATCTGTAACATCGGTTTGCTGTTTCACTTGTCTCCGGTTGATATTACAGATGAAATGCGACTTTCCGGACGGAGCTAGTACTTGCAAGCGTTGCGCAACCGGAGGGCACCCTTGCATCGTAGAGGGTCGTAAACCTAGGACAGCGCCAAAGTAAGTCCCTAACCCGCTCTTCTGATTCAAAACGACGATCATCCTTCATTTTGGATGTCGTAACTTCTTTATTTGGAACCGGGACATGTTTTTGTACCGACTGTATTTTTTACGCTCGTCTCGGCATTGGCTGGCCTTCCTATGGGATATGACTGAACTCGAGCATGCCGTATTTGGAGATCCAGGCCGGCCTCGAGACATCTTTCAATCTTTTTCATTCTCGGTCGTCATTTTCTTCACAATTTCCGGTTTCGCTATTCTCTATTCGTCATTCATGTTTAGAACCAAGCACAAGTCGTGTCAGTCTTGCATTCTGATTGTCTGTCATCGCATTTTCCTGGTTCCTATTTAAACCTGGTTGCTTTTTGGTTGTCAGTCATTCCCACTGCTTTGTTTCCGTTGACTGTTCTTCATATGCCCCGTTCGCGATCTTCATCTATTGATTCCTCTTCATCTTTATCGTCTTCATCTTCTGATACTATGTCGTCTACGATATCACAATACTCATATAACCCTCCTCGCGTTAGCAAACGAGAGTACCTCTTGGCTCAGATCCGTCACAAGGATCAGATCATAGAGTCTCTGTTGAAGCAGGTGGGTCGTTCGCTATGATGCTTCGACATATTCATTCACTGACGTCCTTTGTCGAGCAGTTGCACAACCCTTACCTTGCGACGCCGCTTTCAGTTGCATCCTTCAAAGCAGCGACATCCCCATCTGACAGTGACAACATGAACATTGTTGACTGGCTCGATCGCCTGCAGGCTAGTACCAAGCAACCAGGGATGGCCTCGCCTACCGACCCTAACTTCCTTCGTAACTTGCGCAACCCCTCTGCAGTTGTTGTGGATGATTCCGAGGATGACGATCCCGATGCTGAAGAGGATCCCGTCGAAGAGGACGTCGAGAAAGTCAGGAACTCGCTCCCTGATGCTGCTGTGCCTATTGGGCTGCTTGCAAACTTGTCTTTAGACAAGGACAAAGACAAAGGTAAGGGCAGAGGTCGCCAAGGTGGTAACAGTGGCGCAGGTGGAAGTAACACGAAACCTGAAGACGACGATGACAATGTGGTAAGCAATGGCTGTTTTCCATGATGCCGGCCCTGTTCTTATGACGGTAATTACTTGCAGGGTGTGGCCAATAAGGAATATTTTTTGCCTGGTAAGATACTGTCGTGGAACAGTGATACATGCTGCCTCTAATAACCTAGTAGGTCCTGCCTCGAACTTGAATATCCGCAAAACCTTGGTGGAACAGCACACGCCGGAGATAGTTCTCCACGGACTTGTGAATAACGCTGACGTTGAAAAGCTTTTCGATATGTGAGGTCACAAAAGTTCTTTACTTTCCTTCTGCTGACGCATGTCCGTTAACACAGATTCTGGAAGCAAATCAATGTAAGTGTATGCTTCTAAAGCTAGGAAGAAGCTGCGACTTACCTATCTTACAGCCATTCATTGGCCTCCTCGATCCCACGTTACATACATCTCAATCCATCTTCCAAAGGTGTCCCTTCTTGTTCACCGTTAGTACGTAACTACTCTCTTGACATCTTCTGATAAACGCCTGACTTGAGATGTACAGTCTGTGCTATATCTTCGCGTTATTACAAGGAGAAGTCCGAAATCTATCCTGTTGCTATGCACTTTGCGAAGCACTCCGCGGCTAACGCGCTCATCGACGGCTGGAAATCTGTCGAGTTATGTCAAGCTTACATTCTCATGAGCATTTATGCTGTCCCAGCTCGCAGGTGGGAAGAAGACAGAAGCTGGTTGTACACAGGACTTGCGGCGCGGTATGCAATATATACCCTTCCTCTCATTCCTAGAGCTTACCGTTATCACTCTAGGATTGCTACAGACTTGAATTTGCATCAGGTCTCTACAACACAGCCCCAAACGGAGCGCCAGGAGCGAGAGATGTTGAATCGCACACGCGTGTGGATGATATGTTTTAATATCGATAGATCAACTGCTACGCAGTTTGGCAAGCCCTCGACGATTAAGGAGGACTATATCACTCGTCATTCCGCAGACTGGTACAAACAATCTCGTTTTAGAGACAAGGTGTGTTCCAATATATCTTCTCGTTTCGGGTGCTGATCAGCTGTACTGAAGTTTGATATCCACCTCTGCGCTTATTCGACGCTTCTTCGCATCGTGGGCCGGTTCCATGACGATATTTTCTCAGACCCCAGCTCTCCAACCGGTTTGAACAAGGTTTGCGCCCTTCATTAACGCCTACTTCGTGACTAAACCGGCCTTGCAGGGTATCAACTTCCTTCAGGTTACATTAGAACACGATCGTCATCTTACAAACTATTTTGAGGAATGGACCAGACGCTTTAATGAGGAATCTGACCCTGGAGGTACGATTTTCCAGAAGCAATGGTCAAACACGTGCTCATTCCTGTGCCTTAGATCCCGGAAGTATATTCCGATGCACTCTACTACCCTTGTAAGTTCTGTGTTTCAATCGTCTGCGAGACCAGCTGATGTGCCTCTAGCTTGGTCAGCTATTCACGACTTGTCATGTACTCTTTCGGATTTCAACACGCTTTCCAACGAGGCATGGAGGCGAGTGACAACGTCTTTCTTGACAAGGTCAGTACTTCTGTGGCCTCGTATCCCAACCTATCTTACTGAACTTTATGCAGTGTTTCGACTCCGCAAAGGTGGTCATTAAGCAAATGATCGAAGTGCTGGCACCTAGTGGTCTCATGCGCGCTGCTCCTGATGGTAACGTACTATTCCGATCGGTGATGCTCTTGGTCTCATTATATTCCAAGGCCACTTCGTCTTTGCGTCTTTCGCCTCTGCATTCATGCTCAAGGTAAAAGCTTACATATCCAATGTGATGCCGTTCTCACCTCATTACTCAGCTTCTGCGTCCCGAGTTCGCTCAGCTGTTGACCCGTCAGATGGAGGATGAGATCTTCGAACTCATCGGCCGCCTGATCACGACGCTTCAAGATGTTGCCATTGATGAACGTCACACACCACGTCTATATGCTCGGTTCCTGGCGAGCCTTCTTACGAGACATAGGAAAGGTGGAGGCTCTGTTGGTGGGCGTCTTCAACACGTTCCACCTCAAGGCCAGGTTTCTCGTCAACCTGAACCTCGTAGCTTTGCTTCGCAACCCTCGTCATCTTCAGGAACGAGATACTCTGGTGGACCAGCGCCAGGCATGTCGCAGCAAGGACGTGATAGTGATTCCATGCAGATGACTCTCAACCGAGGCACTTCGAGCTCTCCGTCACAGGCATCCACATCTCCTACCGCGACTCCTATGATATATTCCGAAGCTGCTTACTCTCGCACTCAGTCGAACCATGGAGTTTTAGATTGCGATATGGATGTTGGAATGGCAGATGTGCTATCGGAGAGCGGGACATTGGCAGCTATGCATGCACTCAACGACGCCTGGTGGAGTAACATGATGATGCCAGGGTATGTTCCATGTCTATTCTTATCTGCGGCGCGACTGACCGATTTTAAAGGTTCTCCTGGCCAGAAGGACCACACTTGAACGGCGTCCCAGAAGTTTACAATCACGGAATACCAGGCATCCACCCAAGCTTTGGAGGGTATACAGCTGAACCACAGCTAGCAATGTAACTTTTCCGTCCGTAGGTCATTTAGTTATATAGCATCGTCAAGGGTTGGGGATTTCTCTTCTATTATTGAATGTTCTTTGGTTTCATACAGCACTGCTGTGTTCATCATATTGCTTTCACTACTGTACACTGTACACTTGGTCATTCATGTTTTCTTTTTCAGAATCTTACACACGTAGACGACATTAGCAGCATCTCAAAATTGTCTTGACTCGAGCTTTAATAACGCTTTGAAATATTGCCCCCAAGTTTTGCCCAAGTTAATGTTATGTTGTGATCCGTCGCCTATGGCGCGCTCGACAACTTGAACGTTCAAGCTAACGCAACTGCTGCCGGCAATCACATAGGACTATCGCATTAATGTTGGGTTGAATCTCTGACCAGAAGCACGAATTGAAGGGGTAAAAATACTTGGCAGGGTTAGCGCGGCATACTTATCCCCGAGGACTAGCTCTAAACCTTGCCACTGGTCCGACTCGGAGTCGGACGTTAGCCACAAGCTGTAAAACGCATCACGGAACTAAACTCTATAGCACTTGATCATTAATTTGGACTCCTCTTTCTGATGGCATTATTATCCTTCTCCTCGCCTCAGGGGCCTGGGCCTTGCCACGGCGTCGGGACTCCGGCTGATGGAATGTGCGCTTGGCTGAAGAAATAATTTCGGTCAGTGAGTTGTCCCGTGAGCGCTCAATTCATCATTTACAAAACTCTGGAGGGAGCAGTAGTCCAGGGTTGCGAGCAATCAATTATGAAAGCTCTGGACGAGTTGATCGATGTGATCCGGGGAGTGCGGCTGAACATTGCATGCTAGGGATTCGGAATTTTTTTCCGCTGCCAATATGCGCGCCAGTATACGTTCTGCTTATCGCCAACTCGTGCTCAGATACGTACACTGTACGATCGGCCCTGTCCATGTCGACCGATCCACTCTTTCTGGACCTCGACATAACTCCTCCAATATTAATGTATCGAACAATATCTTCTCTTTCACCATCCGTCACGGTCCTAGGCAAGTCCTAGGTAGTGTAAGGGGCAGAAAGTCATCGGCCTCGTGGCAATTGGCAGAATGGCAGAAGTCGGCAAAAAGTTACCAAGTGTTGTGAGCGTTTTTGGCTCTTTTTGACTGTTTCTACTATAGCCTATGGCAAAAATAGTTTTGACTACACTTTCTGACGTCAAAAGCGCATCAATATTCCACCCTGATGCACTCTGAGCCTCGAATTGAATACACCAATCTCTTCAATGAAGCCTGTTGGCATGATATCTTGGTCAACCCTCTCTAGTCGATGATGCCGCCATCCAGGATGTCCAGTACATCACCTGCAATCAAACTACCACCTGCCCCATCGTCAGCTTCCCATATCTCACGCTCGAATCTTTCAAAATCTCCTCGTTAGCAATTGATTCCGTTCGACGAACAGGCTTCCCGGCTTTGGAGTCCATCTTGTACAGGAAGTGTGCATAGCTTGCACGAGGTGATTCAAACGTGTGAGCTGACAAATTACACCTAGGCCCTGTCAAGCAAACTTGCACAGCATATCACCATGATGGTAGTAAATAGCAGGCGTCTAATGTTTGACTCGCGTCTTGGCGTGTCATGTCCTGGATGATACACGATCATGATGTTCGTGGGATATTAATCATCGGGGTGTGACTCCCTGAGCCTCTCTGACATATTCTACCAAGGCAACGGGCAACAGGGCTCGCAGCACTACTGCAATCGCTCCGCTGTTGCATTGCATTTCATGACATGTCCCTTGGTACTCATAACCGTCACGGGTCGCTAACAGTGCACATACCTCCCGAGCTCGTACCATCAATTCTACAACATATTTCACCCACTCCTCCATCTCTACTCCCCAGACCGGTCGCATTCATAGATAGGTCATGGCAACAGTATCGACATGATCTTCGTGCATTCATTCAGCTTGCGTTGGTCTGTCGAACTTGGTGCACTTTTACCCGCGAAATCATGTTGCACACCCTCATCGTCCCATGGCTGGATGAGAGTATTCTCCAGCTATGTTCGATTCTGCGGCAATTTGGTTCCTATTCGCGCGTCATGATAATCTCTACAATAGACGCAGGCGATTCAGTACGGCTGAACCGCAATGATTTTTGCGCTGCCTTGGACTGTTGCTTCAGTTCGATGCCGCAAATGGCGAAAGTGGAAATTTATGGCGCCATGGACAAGATATTTGGTCATTCATTGCCAGCTGAAGTTGGGCCCATTGATCTCGTGTCGTTGCGCTCTCTTAAGCTGGCGGGAAGTGTGGGGCACAGTGGAAAATCACTCCTTCATGCTCTAGGGCGCGCTGCGCCGTTCCTGGAAACCTTGGAGATAATGTATTTCGAGACATGGCCATTTGACCATTCACTTCCTACCTCACTGGGAAAACTTCGCAGCCTCATCTTGCATTGCACCTACTTGTCAGTCCAAGGGGTCATCGACCTTCTTCGTGGACCTGGTGAGGATGCAAGCAGCGCGCAGGTCCTGCAGAAGCTTGTCATCATCCCAAGTCGCCTTCAAAGTATCCCGCCGCCAGATATCACGCCTCTGCTCACATTCGACTCGACCGGCGAGCGTCTTCGATTTTTAATGATACATAGGCTTGATCCGTGCCGTTCACTGGAGTGTTGCCCTGCTCTCGAGACATTCGTTTACGTATCTCCGACGAGTTCAAACATATTTCCGTTTTTACCTCGCACGCTTCGCCGGCTTGCCATTTCAGCAATGTTGCTGTCTCCTTCGGATCGTTTTGTCGCATATATCTCATCCGAGAACGCACGAAACCTGTTGCATCTTGCCGTAGCTCTCAAGCATGATGCCGATTTGGTGTTTACGACTACGAGCGAGCCGTTCGTTAGTGTCAGGGAGGCTTGCAAAGATGCTGGAGTATCGCTGACCTGGATGGTTCCGGGTATGCTAGGGCTGGGTCTTGAGGGGTGGGATGATGTCACAGAGTTGTTCCAGACCGTCGAATCCTTGCCAAGTGCTAGGCTCAAGATCTGATGATCTTATGTGCAATCTATACCAGCTATTTATTGTCCGCTCGCTGTCAATTAAATTGGTACTAGTCTGGAATAGTTGTACTTTATTTCTATTCAAAAAGCCATAACGCTTCAACTCTGACCAGTTTGTCGCTTGCGTTGAATTTTCAGTAGGGTATACCACACTATGGATACCTGCAGGGTTATTTGACGATGCGCTGCGAGAGGCTAATGTATGTGATCTCCATTTATTATTCAATGCTTCCACAAATATGTTGTCAGTTACGCACTCGTCTATCCAATCCCATGAGCCACATCATGATGACCATCCCACTCTAGCACCACATCAACGCACCCTCAGTCCTTTTTCCTCATTCTGGCGCCGTTCCAAGCCACATGGTGCAACTCAGCGCGACATCCAATCCCCATCATCCATTCTGTTCCCAACGACTACACAACAAAAGTTATCAACCTCTTCATCGCTAACCGGTACTCGGTGCTTGAACTCCTCCCACCATTTCGTGAGCGCGTGCATAGTCTCGGGAGCGCTGAGATCGAACATGAGTAGGACGGCGTCTGCGCCGCGGAAGAACGCAGAGGAGAGGGAGGAGAAGCGTTCTTGGCCTGCGGTATCCTATCTTTGCGTGAGCGAATGGAAGGTATGAAGGGAGCTCGAGAAAGACCTACCCATATCTGAAGAGAGATGACATTGGTTGGTGTTTTTGGGTCAGGAAGGGATTTAGTTATAAAGTCTGCACCGATTGTTGCATGGTAGCCGGTAGAAAAACAACCTGATATGTACTGCGGTAGATAAGTAGAATGAGAGCGCTCAAGCAAAGGTTCAAAGGTGGAATACTGACCTGACCACGGAGAGAAGTCTTGCCTCAGAAGCGCCAATAACGACAAGCTTGATAGTCCGCATCGCTCTGCGTGTTCTGCCCGTCGTTGAGCATTAATCATTTATAAAGTTCGGCGGCCAATTGCAGTTGCGCCATATGGTGCTCTCTAAGCTCTCCGCACTGCCAGCGCGAAAACCAAACAATTCCAAATCCTTGATTTGACTTGACGGACGAGTCAACGCATATCTACCTTCGTCTATATATAAAGGATGCAGTTCGGCCATGGGATACAGTTAGCCATGGGATCCATCCAATCGAGTTTCGGCAATCAAGTCGAGTTTCCTAGCTTTATGAAAAACAAACAGACTGGTATTAAACAAATTGGACTTCTGGTGATACAACGAATAGTGATACAACGAACTTTTATGAATGAATCAAATGGCCATTGGCGACCCCCCACCAGACATACGGCGGCGCTTTGCAGCCGGCTCCCGACCATCTTGCTCAGGATGAAACATATAATTCAGCATATCCAAGTCATGCTCTGCTACAATCTTCTCCCCGTCCGACGCACCATCTGGACGTCGGATATCCTGCCGATTAACATACATAGGATAATAGGTCGTCTGCATCAGTCCAGCCCAATCGAAATCGAGCAGCATGAAGTGTTTGTTGTCTCCCACAACAAAATTGGCATCCCGAAGGTCCCCATGAACGTAGCCGGCATTGTGTAACTCCCGGATGAGAGAGGTGATGGCCTCCTTCAGCGGCTGGCGGTCCGAGACATCTATCTCACTGAGCAGTCGATATGGACCAGGCCGTGGCGAGAAGCAATCATTATCGATATCAAGGGCGTCCATAATCACCATATTCCAGCCGCCGGGTAAAGGATTGTAGGCGATAAGTTTGGGAGCGTGCCCCTTGCTGGCACAGAATTTGTGGGCATCAGGGGAATAGTGCCTGACAAACTTGATACATATCTTGTTCCCAGCTGCATCGCCGACGGTTTCCCCAAAGAAGAAAAGTTGATCCCTGCGGATTCGAGGCTCATCGTACGAGAATTCCTGATTGTGACCAGTTGAACTGATATAACTCCAAGGATAAGGACATTTAATATATGGATCATTAGGTTCGAGGAACGGAATTGGACAGGAGTACAGTTTTGTGAGTCCATCGATGGCGATTTTGAGAGCCCCGAAAGCACGAGCCGCCATCGCTTGCATACCGAGGTCTCTTGAATGCCAAAACAGAGGAATGATAGGGACCAGGACATCAGACTGGACCTTTTTTGCGAAAACAGAGCCTGCAAAGCCAACGCATGCCCCTAGTTGTAGTCAATAAAGGGCTTTAGTAATGAATCTGGTGAAATGAAATAACCAAAGACAATGATGTGGATGCATGGAAGAAAAGACCGGAGCTTCCCCATCTCGGTCTCCATCTCTTTGAGAATCTTGCGGTAGTACAATATTGCTTCCGCGAATGGTTCGGCAGAGCCGCTTCCGATCTCGTTCTTCCCTTCTATCATGACCTGCACAAACTGTCCCTTGTTGGTCAAATAATGTCCGTGTGTCGTACATTTTGTCGAGCCAACCAACGAAGCATGGTGTGGAATACCCTAGTCGTTCAGCATTTGCCGGAATACTTTCATCCGCGTGAGCTCATCGAGATAGAAGGAGGACATCTTTGTCGAAAGTTGCCGAATAAATTCGTTATCGCGGGCAGTTGGTTGATGATTGTGACAACCATCCACAAACTTGGCGAAGATAGGCTCGAGAAGAGTAACTGGGACAGGGTCCGCGGCTTCGCGAGGACGATTGCAAATGTACTGTTGCGTGTCCTGTATTTTAGCGAATGCGAGCGGTTTTCCATCAGCTGACAGAGCACCCGTGCTCCTCGCGAGGTAATCCGATCGTTCATCAACAACTGGAACGTGTTGTGCAACGGCAGGCTGTCGTACGAAGACATGAATACATCCACACTCTACTTCATTCGCGAACACTTCGGACAGTTTGGTTAATGGCTTCAACTCCACGCCTTCGTTTCCAATAACTTTGAGTAAGTGTGTGTCGTTTAAATTGATCTTGACCTTCCAAATGATCAGATCGTCAGCATTAGACCTCAGGTACCGATCACTCACCAGCCATAGCTCGAGACTATCAGCGGGAACATGGTCAAATTGTGGCTTCTTCGCATCCTTGATAACCTTTTGGAGGGCGCTGACACTCGCTGTCTGTGTAATCTCTATCTCAAATGCATGGCGAGGATTATCGCCCAAGATAATGCAGTAGAGTTTGTACATCTGACGTTGAGAACAAGAGTAATAGTGTATTGAGCAGTGAGTGCTGCTGCGACAATCACTGCACCTGACCTTCCCAATAAAGTAACTATAATAATAGTAGGCGATAATGTGTCTCGCCAACTATTACATTAGTCTTTCGCTCAAATCCTCTACACCAGCGATAAATCCTGCCCCAAATACTGCAGGATATCCTTAGATATACCTTTTTTGTATCCTGCCCAAGCATCTTGTCACCGCATTCATGTGTATCCACACATTCCGAGTCCCGAGTCCCGAGGAGTCCCGGGCGGCCTGAGTTAATTAGCATGAATGTCAACGGAGGGGAACAAATGTTGATCTTTCAAGTGAGAGGGAAGCTCAGACGTCATGACACAACTGAAGCGAGGGCAGTACAAATTCTTGCAGAATTTCCATCGTTCTGTACAGTACTTCCAAAGCAAGATGGAAGAACATGTAAGATAGGTATTATTGCCGTCCTCGAGAGAAGCATTGATACACGTGATAAATGAGTGGGCAAGTAAGTATTCAGCAGCGCATGAACGGAACACCCGTGACACGTCGTGTCTAACCGTTTTAACTGGAGAAAGGAGAGAAAATCATAAAGAAAAAGATATCTCACAAAAGATGGAAACATTGAGCATGAGGATGCCTTGAAAAGAGGCAAATCATAATGGGGGCCACGAAGGCGATTGGTCATAGCTTAAGCTCAGTAAGAACTCTCCGGGCGAGCATCTGGTATTGCCAGCCATCGCCACCAGCCCTTCGAAACTGTATGCCGTGGAGTGGCAGCCAAGGGACCTAGGGGAAAGTCTGTCAGATGTTCGAGACGATGACGAGGAGGAATATCATACCTTAATAATGTTAATTTCGAAACGGACTGATAGCAAACTGGCACCGATAGATTCGAATACTTCACGATCGACTTCACCGGTAGGCAAAGGTGCCGGTCGAGGGGTGTGCGGCTGTGGCGTAGCAGCAAAGTCACGGGGTATGGGCGGTAAGACCTTGCCTTTGACTGGTGTTTGCGAGCGGAATGGATCACGCTGTTCTTCATGAGGTGTCCCTGGCACGGGTACGTTGGCTTCCTGATGCCGAGAATTGTCCGCCATAATAGTGTGGGTATTAGAGGAGACATTGAAGAATGAAGACGATCCGCTGCTGGGAGTGGCGCTTAATGCAGTCCCAATCGATGGCCTGTGAGGGAGCTCTTTCTCCAAGGGAGCCTCTTGTTCTTTTTCCTTCATACTCTCCCTTTCCCTTTCCCGCTCCTTAGACTTCATACCGAACGACATCTTCGACGCTTTCTTCACAAGCGATCGAGGTGTAATTCCAGTTTCGTTGGAGCCATTAGAAGCAGTTCTGCGGTGATGACTAGAGCGTCCTTGGACCTGAGTTGATTCGGGGACAGACGAAATGTCAATGGATGGTACATGGATGCACTCAAAGCCACCACGTGTCTCCCGATATTGAACTTGCATTCGGTCCAGAACCTTCTTGATATCAGCCTTGAGCACTGATGGAGGTTTTGTAGAAGTGGTCGCAACACTGTTGCACATGTCAGCACTGTCCAAATAAACACAAGACTCGCGCTCACCTGAATAGCCCCTTAAGATGCACAGGCTTGAATTCCTTATCGCCGTGGTGTCCACTCTGTTCATCCTTGAAGCCATCGTCCTGATCAACTGCCTCCTGCTCAACATTCTCCTCCACCTTTTCAGTGTGTCCAAAGCCAGTCGGACGTCCGCTGCTCGTCCCATAACCAGTCGATGGCCGACGATGTCGTCCGATGGTGCCACCGATACTAGGGAGCAAAGCTCCACCAGTGCTACTCCTGCGCTCGTGCCGCATCTGACGACCTTGGGGGTCAAGGATCGTGGCAGCTCGTCTGTGCACGTTCCCAAGAGGCTGGCTCTGGCTAGCAGTAATAGGCTGAGGCGCAACGATGGAGGATCTGCGTGCATCAACATCCGCGCCCCGCTTCCAAGACGATTCATCAGCCTTCTCACCATCATCTCCCGATGATCGTAATGGTACACTGCCTAGCATCGTCGTTCGTTTATTGATATTCCGTTTATTATCATCGCCCTTCCCAACCAGAAGCGTGCCAAACCTGCGCACGAGCGTTGCGCCAGCTGACAACGGACCGTCATATGTGTGTGCACGATCCCCCCCGGACAGAACCTTATCCTGCTCCGTAAACTCACCCTCCAGACCAGCCGAACGAGAGCCTTGCTCCTCGCCGTGCTCGTCTACACGACTTTCGCCACTAACAAACCCTCCACCCCATCCACGGAGCGCAGTTGGTCGCTGGCTCATGCTGTGGCTGCGGCGGTGAGTGGATGCAGGTGGAGCACGTGGAAGTGGTGTCGCTGGCCCTGGTGTTGGCGTGGGTGGTTGGGAAATTTCGACGCGCTTCGTAGCAGGTGGAGGCAGCCCCGAGTCACGCGCTCTCACTTGCCCATGGAATGCAGCAGAGGTCGGGGAAGCCGCTGCGGATGCTGCATCGTAGGACATGTCGGAGTAGTGCGACGTCTCAGGCGCGGGAAGGCGCGGGAGAGGCATGCCGTAGTCTGCTTTAGCAGATGCAGAGGTGGCAAGCTGCTGTTGCTCCTTCTTGACAGGAGTAGGTTGAGGCAAGGTCTTAGCCGGGTAAGGAGGTACTGCAGGAGCGTCAGCGGCGGATGCATTGGCTGCGGTGGCCGATTGAATGGAGAGCTGGGAGCTAGCAAAGCGCCCGGGGCCATAGACGCGTTCGCGCTCCAACTTCTCGCGGGAGAGGTAATACATTGTGACCAGTGGATGGAATCCCTGCGTTGGGTCGAGGGGGTCGCGCGCGCCATCGCCGATTGACAGAAGCGACTGAGAGGTGGGAGGCGAGTGAGAAGGAGTGGTGGGCGGCGATGAGGAAGGGGAGAACAGCTTCCGGCGATAAAAGTCGAATCCGGAAAAACGTTTCGACTTTTTTGAAGGACTGATCGTAGACTCATTCTTGTGTGTATTCGTGGCCGATCCATCGAAGGATATAGCAAGAGAAGAGTTAGAGAACTCCAACCGGTGGTTTGCGCCATTGCGACCACCGCGCTTGCGGTCCCATGCCTGGACCGCGCGGACATAACCGTCAGATTCGAGCACCTTTCGGAGGTTTCGTTCGATTTCCTCATCAGTCCCAAATTCGAAGCCTTTCATGCCTTTGATGACTTGCTTATCAAGGTCATCAGGTCGGAGCGGGTCTCGGTGTACCATGTGTGAGTCAGGGGGACCACTAAAGCCGCGAGTCATCCATGGATGCTCAAGTACCTCGGTTAGCGAGGCACGTGCAGCGGGGTTAGTGACAAGCATTCGGGAGAGTAAGTGCTTGCATTCTGGAGAATCGATCAGTAAGTAACATGCTTCACAACACAATTTGGACGCACCTGCGCTTAACCACACAGGATACTCGACCAGCCCGCGCTTAATTTTGGCATGCAGTGCTGGCATGCTCTGGTCGTCGAAAGGCACTTTGCCGCATACGAGCACGTACAGGACAACTCCAAAACTCCATACATCAACCTCTGGTCCTATGTAGACCTTCGCATTAAGGAGCTCAGGAGCCGCAAAGTATAGCGAACCACAAAAGGTCGACAGAGTGGAGGAGGGGTCGTAAAGATTAGACAGGCCAAAGTCGATGATCTTGATGTTGCCTGTTTCAGATATGAGGATGTTCTCGATTTTGAGATCTGCGAGATAGACAATGAGAATGTGAGACAATCCAGATACAGCAACTACGGACCTCGATGAACCACATTGTTTCGATGGCAGTAATCTAGCGCACTTCCTATCTGACGAGCGAACTTGCGAGCGACACGTTCCCGCAACCGACCGTGACTGATGATGTAGTCGAGCATCTGGCCACCGTTTACATATTCGAATACCATGTAATAATGATGCTGATGGACGATCATCTCACGCATGCCGCAGATGTATGGGTGATGGAGAAGCATAGAGAGGGCAGCTTCACGGAGAGTGCGTATCTCTTTCGAGGCATCTTTCGAGGCCTGCTTTGCGACTGCTTCCGGAGTTGCATTTGAACCATTTGGCTGGGAAGCCTGCGGATACACTCGGGGGAGGATTTTGACGGCGAGCTACGAACAACCAGGGTGTTTGAACGATAGTTCATGTTTGATACGAACGTAGTACACACCTTCTCTTCTGTGACATTGTGAATAGCCAACTTGACCTTTCCCATACTGCCAGCTCCAAGCGTCTTGGTCAAGGTATAGTCACCAAGGATGCGGTTTGAGCTTCGACCCTGCTTGCTGGTTGAACCATCTCTGATCTGACGGTGTTTTGAGTCTGCTGTCTGCTGTCTTTCGCGGTCTGAAGAACTTGACATTGAAGTTGTGGTAGCAGTGAATGCCTGTGGAGGCATTGAAACTGGGCGGGGCCTGTGAGACGTGGCCTGCGGCCTTGGGGAGGGTAAAGGGCGTGGAATAGCAGTATTTTGCGTCGTGGTCGTCGTCCTAAAGGTTGTTGTAGCTGTTGTTGACGGTGTTAAAGTATGTGACCTTGCTGGTGGAGGTGATGAAAGAAGCTGTGGCTGATGAGCCGAAGGTGGTTGCGTGATGGCCATATCAAACTCATAACCTGCTGCGTGCGACGGCGTAACCAAACCAGATTCTTCAGGCACCTGTCCTAGCGGCGCTGCTATAGACGACGGGTAGAATGCTGCCATGAACGTCTCTAACGTTAACCAAGCACTTTCAAAGGCAGGGCAGTGCTCGCTAGTCAGTGAAACCGCCTCCGATTCAGAATCAACGTTTTAAAATCACTAGTCAGGGCGGTCAAGCGTCTATGTTCGCAAACGGAGATTTGCTCCCAGTTGATAACCCAACAGACGGGGAGCGCATGGCCTGATTTTCTCATGTATGTCTCATCTCACTAGTACCAAAAATCCAAACGATCCATCCTCATTCAGAACTTCAAAACGTGGATATTGAAATGGCTGAGGCCGTATAATACTTTGCTAGCACTTCAAACTCAGAGGTAGCGATGCCAACCAACCACTATGGCAAGGCACTGTAATCGTAGCCCTTCATAGCCCCGCAAGGATAACAATTACCGCAACAAGTACTCTCAGGCTGTCCAAGCCCACGAATAGCATATGTATAAATAAGACTCACTCTTTGCAAATAATAGCAGGAGTCTACCGCAGGAGGTAAAGATATCAAAATAAACACCGATTATGACTTCTGATTGTGTCCTTCTGCAGATAACCATATCACTGGATGGTGATTGAACATGGGCCAAGGAGGTAGGACAACCTATAGCAAAGATATGAATTGACCAGGTACATGAACGTCTCGTCAAAAAAACTCACCAGAGACAGCGCTACAGTACAGAGTGCGAACGTACTCATTGTTATCATGAGAGAGCTGAAGGCAAACCCAATCGCAAAAGAGAGGAACTGCCAGAAGAGATCTAATTGGCTAAACACAGTAACGGCGAAGGGTACGTACCGTGCTAGCGATGAGTACCACGCGAACAATGTCGTCCGCCGTCTTTTGCCCTTTGAAGTCCTGAATTGTTGTATGGTCAGCTCCATCCCGAAGAACCAAAAAAGCACACCCGCTATTCTGCCTTCCACTAGCTCCTGTATGGTCATGACTGTTGTCTAGAAAGCATATGCATGGCAGCAACTGAAAGTGACACGATATGCGTGGGAATATATTGCCTATCTCGATAGAACTTTAGTAGTCGCATGTGCCAGGCCTAGCGGATCATAGGCAAAACTATTACGCTCCCGTAGGCCGTCGACTCGATGCCAGCGCTAACAAGAGGAATAACGGCTTAAAGAATGACCCTCCTCTGCACTTCCCAGGAACTCCAACATCCTGATCTTTCATTCATCTAGGACCTGACCCTCGAAGCCGTTCAAGTCAGGTACGGACTTAATGAATTGCATCCTTAACCAAGCCTTCTTGAACATGGGCTACGGCGCTCGGCCTTGTCCTGCCGTCGGAACCGAACCGCGACAGTAATAACAACACCCCAGGCATGACTGAGTGTCACTGTTTGAGATTGTTCATGTCAAACAGCACATCGCACTTTTAGCAGCAAGTATATTTATATAGATAGTACATGGGGGACTTCTAGTCTAGTGTGGTACATAACTGATACCCTGTCCAAACGCAGATTGCCGTCTATTGGATACTGTACAAAACGAAGGAGATTCCACAACAATTTGTCGGCCTTGGGCGAATCAATGATGCTCCTTTTTACTTGAGCAACTCCGGGTCACTCTGGCCCGACTTCGAATTGGGATCGTCTGATTGTTCCGCATCCTCGTTTGCGCGTGTTTTTTTGCCGATAATACCCAGGTCTCTCAATCCAAAGATAACGATGACGATGCCCAAAACTGTCGATGCGAAACAAGTCCACCCAGCTGCTCGGAAACCGACCATCAAGACATCTGGCGACTGGGCATCAAGGTCCGGATGCTTGTTATTGTATGCTTTGGACACGGAGTCCGCGATCTCAGACGTCACTGCAAGTCCGAGCGCTGTAGCGAGCTGTTCACAAAAAAGCTTAGCGAGACCAATGAGCTCAGGGGAAATAAAACCCCGTACTCTTGTGGTAACGCTGAAAATGCCACCTGCAAGGGATTGCGATTCTTCATCGAGTGATACAGCGATTTGTTGGTTCCCTAATGCATATATAATATCCACCCCAACTGCAGCAATATTAGCCTCTCTTCGCAGAGAGAAGAAATAACGCACCAATGGTGATCATCATAAAAAATGACATGTACCAGTAGCCGAGATCAGGGTTTATCAAAGCGAAGATTGCGCTTGACGCCTTCCCAAGATTGAACATTTGTTCTCAGTTGAGGTTGAATCACTTACTAAGCTGACGAGCAAACCGATCGCCATTAAGATCTGTGCAGGCACGCGCGCAGCATAATATCCCGCTGCGATGCTAGGAAGCGCTCCAGCAATAGCCATGGGTATGAACCGAAGAGAGGTTTGCAATGGATCTAACAGCTGTACCTGTTGGAAGCTAAAGACCATTAGTGGTCAATGAAGACGAATTGATTAAAATAGACCAGCATACTATAGCGTGAAGAAGTAACTTAGAGTATCGAAGCTAAACCTGCAAGGAACATGAGTGACTATGAGACCGATCCCTTGGAAATACACGCACCAACCAAAAAATACCACACCAACGAGGGGACCCAACTTTGCTCTAGGCTGCTTCCATATGTTCAGAGGCATGAGAACAGACATGTTTCTTGATTCCCTCCAGTGCTCAAAGAAGACGAATGCGACTAGCAAAACGATGGACACGATGAATAGGGTAAGGACCTGGGGGGCTAACCAACCCTTTTGAGCAGTTGTGGAGTCGCTCGAATTTAGTTCAGTAATACCTGCTGCGAAATGTAGGGCGTGTCCTTACGAGAGGCTGAATGTTAGAAGGCCAAGGCCAGTCGTGCTTAGCACAGCGCCACCCCAATCTAAACCTTTGTCATACCGCCGATTTGAATGATCTTTTGGAAATACCACGAGAGCAAGACAAACGAAGAAAACAGCAAGACCGGCTTGAATGTAGAACAAGGAACGCCATGTGGCGCGACTTTCAGTCAAAAGACCGCCTTCAAAGTTGAAAGGTTTGTCCATAGGAAATGTTGTTACGCAAAACTTACTAGCAATAATCCCTAGAATAAAACCCACAGGCGATCCAACACCCAGTGCGCTGAAGGCCTTGTTCCTGTTTGCTCCTGGTGGAAAGTATGACGAACATAATCCAATCGCAGCGGGAGTGTTGGCAGCCGATCCTATTCCCAAGAGTGCCATATCTACGATGAAAACATCTGAACTTGGAACGAAGGCCGTTGCAAGACTCCTGGCGTGAATTTTGTAAGTTAACAATTCGAAAATTCAGATTTGACTAATGACCAAATCGCGAACCATAGAGACCCAACTAGGAACATGAAGCGGCCTCCAAATATGTCCCCCAGTCTTCCGCATAATAAAAGCAAGCCACCAAATGACAAACTATTTAACAATGTCAGTGCCTTATAGTTGTGTCGCAATTATTGTAGGGACGTACGAATTCACATTGACCGGCCAGTAAAGGTTACCCTAGACACATGCATATTGTGTTAGAGTAGTATGCGTGAAATATGAAATAAACCTCTTGGAAATTAAGGTCTCTTCCAATAGTGGGAAGTGCAACTGTGACAGCGCCGACGAGGAAAACCTTGATTTCATATCAAGTTTATGAATTGTTGATATTCCAGAAGATAGTTATTCATACTTACATTCAGAGTCGTAACACCACAAAGGGAAATGATAAATGCAACATCCCGTGCACTCAAGCCCATAATCTAGCACTCCGAGTCAAGTTGTGGGGGACGACTGTGGAATTAGAATTTTGTTTAGGCTTCACACCAGCATGTAAATATACAAGTACGATACGAAGGTACGTCAGCTTTTAGTGTCAGCCTTTAGTAAGTCGTATATCCTACCTTCCGCACGGATTCCGAAACTCCATCGTTTGATGATAGATCTTCTGTGATACCAGAAGGAGATCAGTGCCACCGGAATCTGTGCCGGTAGGTGGTCCGTTTCACCTGCTGAACGGTTGGAGAAATGGTGTGAGTGAAGGACAGGTAGTTATCATCGTCTGTTTCAGACTCCAAACCAGGTAATGACATTCGGCCGCACCAACTCCCGTTTGAATCACTCTCCTTGCAAGACTATACACAGTCTCGCATAGTGACTGACATATGTCTTGAGGGAACTCGCCACAAGTTGAGCGCTTGCTGGTATGTTGCATGTATTACATGATGCGGATGATAATCCTAATGAAATAAAAATGGCAGTCAGCTCCCGATACAGCGACATGTTGGTGGCTCCTTCTGTGAACCATCGCTTCTCCAAACAAGCATAAGCTGCCAATTCCAGTTATCCGTTTTAGATCACTATATTTTAGGAGCAGGCGAAATGCATGACCGTCCCCTTCAAACAACGGTGCGGGTGTGAAATATGCAATAGCCGTGCTGCGCAACCACTGGAAACATGCTTCGTTTCGTCTTTTTGCCTGAAAGACATCATGGCAACGGGATTATCTGTATGCAAATGTGAGGAGCAGCCCCCTTTGAGTCACACTTAAATTCCTCCACGCCACTAGGTAATCAATCTTACCTGTTCAACTCGGGAAGGTTTCGGCTGGTGCTTCGAGGTGGGTATCCGGCGTTATCGCTCACAGCCGGGCCAATTCTTCATACGCATCTGTGAGTGCGGAGCAGTAGGACTCACCTTATTACAATAAAAACGTGGTCTCCACGCCAGACGCTATTCCAGATGGAAAGGCAGGATATAGTAGCAACAAAGGCATCCATGCTATCATTAAGAGCGATTCCTTCTAAGTCGGATTCGTTCCGACGGTGCTAATTCACTAACGTCGGGCGCGGCCCGGGTCTGTAAAACTGCAAATAATGTCAAGGTGGTGATCGCGTTTATGTGACGGTTCTCTGGGTTTCTTCAAGAGACAGTGATGACACCAATGAGTTGTCCTTCAAAGTGCTACATCACGGCGGCAAATAAAGTTTTGGATCGGTCTGGTTGAAGTCTGTTGAAAGTAGTACATAGTCTTGGGCATCAGTGAATTGATAAGACCGTGATATAGTAGCCGTGGGAAATGTGGCTGATTCGGGCAATGCTCCACTTGCATCTTGGATCACGGGCTGGTTTACCTTTTTCAACGAGGGGCCATTGGAGTCGCAGTCATGACTAGGAGCATCCAAATTTTGGATAATACCACTGCCTCCCCTACTGGGCAGACAGTCGCTCATATTTTTTAGACAACCGTAGAGCAATGTTTATCCTTATTGGAGCGATGTATTTCTGCGGGTAAAACCTTCCGTGCTGACACCTGAGTCCTGACAGCTTCTCTTATCCGCAGTACCTCTCGCATGATGTTTACGTTTGCTTGCGACGGGGGCATCCCAATTGGACTGTATATATCCTATGGCAAGTGGCTCTTCCTTTGAAATGATCATCTCAAGCACGTTGGACCGGGCACGGACCGCAAGGAAACCCAAGGCCAAACCCCTATGGCGGGAGGCTGCGGCTCTATCCATCGAGGACCGACCACGACACACCGCAGGACTACCGACTACGAGCCAGAACTCCTGCACCAGGACCCCTGTCATTCCCAACCTGATCTGTCCTGCCGGAGCGCCCCGCTCCATCGTCGGACCTAATGCTGGGTACAAGCAATGCCCATTATTCTCCGTGTATTTTACCGAAAGCGTTTTGTGCAAGGTCCATTCCACCTCAGCGCATTTTCTGTACCCATTCCCATCGCGGCTTACATGGGCTGCGTTCATTGCTATTGCATTCCATCTTCCTCGAGCCAATGGTCCTGTCATTCACAAGTTGTTTGGGACCATTCTCATTTTTGTTCTGACTCTCGTATCAGCCGGTCGACTCTCCGAGTCAGACGCTGAACTATGCCGTAGTCGCTGTTGGAATTGTGATCGCGTACAGCGCTAGCTTTTGGATACTTAGTGCTCGCAAGGGGTTCGTTGGTCCTTTTAGGCAGACATGTGCTAAGTCTTCGCACTCTGATCGTTTCCTGAAAAAATCTCACTGTTACAAGTCGAATAAATAGTTGTAGCCGCATAACAGCAGCGTTGGTAGATATCCTCTTTCCGATGCTCAAGAATATTGTTAGTCCATGGTCGGTGCTAATGGTATCAAGTCATTGCCGCCAATGCTTTGCCTCCCTCTTCAGTGTCTTCACTCCCTCAGTTACCATCAACTGGAATGAACTGCCAAGCCTGGTTGTCATAGAAGCTGATGGGAGGGGAGAGGATAATCTATACCCTTGAGTACGTGCAATTTGTCCAGTTCATCAAATGAGCTTACCTCGGTGAAGTTGTTTCCGTCAGGCAGCTCCCAGACGAGCTCAGAGTTATATGTCTGAATCCTAAGGGTGTTGTTTGAGCCTAAAGACGCATGATAGAGAACCGGAACTCACTCATATTCCCCAATTTTCCTCTCGTGGAGTTTGAAAGTAGTTTCGATAGAGGTTCCTATGACTCCAGAGCCCTTTATTTTCTTGTTGTCAACCCCAGCTTGCTAAGTTACTGGACGCACTCACATTGATTTCACCAGAGACTCCAGCATAATTGTTGCCTGCGAGGTTGACAAATTGCACCAGACCCTGTTCTTCGTCGACAACCTGCAAGTCCCACTGCAGAGTCGGATTCGGTAAGATCATACACGCATATTTCCAATATCTGCACCAACCAGCATGTTCTGAGTAGATTCGTTGTAGATGTAACCGACGACAGGAGCACCGTCAGTAACATTGGCCCAGTGCAAATCGACATCTTGGGTGGAATATTGGATGTTGTAGATCACGTATGTGCCCGGAACTGGGATAGTCATGGTTGTGATGATGTTTTAGTAGGTGTAAGGGTTGGGTGCGTTTCAACAAGAGCTTGCTCGCTTGCGTCTTTTATACCTCCTTCTTGACCTACTAGTGTGCCAAGTTCATTTCGTAAGTAAATTTACTAGGAGCCCGGAGAAATTCAAGTAATACCATCGCAAGCGCTGCTTCCTCCGTGTCGCATATACTGAGTAGACCTATTCACATTTGAAGTTGCGACCAGAGGAGGAATCCCCGAAGTGTTTATTACTTTCCTGTGATCGAGAAGCTTCGCATTCGTTTTGATTGAGCAGAGCCCAAGCAGTCCGCGGTCCTTACGAAGATTGAGACAAGGTACAACAATGAACTCGCTCGATTCCCTGTCCCGAGTGTGATGATGGTCTGGTAAGTGACTTTGATCCGTGGCGCAAATATATGAGATTGTTAACCGACTTTGTTAGGCTTCTTTGGACCAGGAGAATCTCCCGCAGAATGCAAGGGCTTCTTCACCACACGCTTTCAAGATCATTGGGTTCACAATTACACAGGCCCTTCCTCAATTGTATGCTCTCAATCCCAAACGAGCCGGTTTGTACATGTCTGGAGATGCAACATGAAAGCTGCGTTGCATCTTTCACCCACTTTACGTAGGTCGACGGCTTGCATGCATGCGGGTGGTATAACGGGAACGTCTCGCGTAACTGGTGGGCATGCATGATCAAATATGAATTCGATCGGGAGGTTTGACAATTAGAAGGGTTCGAAATTTGCGTCCGAAGAGATGGATCGTATTCGTGTTCGAATCGGGGCATTGAGAATATTTGCTGAGATAGTCAATTCAATGAAAGATCTTGAAAGGAACCAGGAGAGAACTATGCTCGCACTGAGTCCTCGTTCGTGCATGAAGGGGGCATTGGGTGACTGTAGACAGACGATGGTTTATCAGCAACTTGCAACTCAATACATGTTGTATTGTTAGCACCGTAATTGAGCGCGGAACAGAAGCCCATGCAGGCAGTGCACATAATGACAGTGCTAGGGAAATTTGCGATCCAGGTTAGGCTCGGATGTACACGTCAAGTTTCAATCCGCCCAGTCCCCTCTTCGGCCCAGCATCTCGATTCACAATTTCGCCTCGCAGGTCTATGGCATATGAGCATGCACAGAGCCAAATACCAATATGCCCAGCATACAAGTCAGGGCAATACCTAGCAGATCGAATCGTGGTCGAACAGGATAATCCATGGACATGAGTCATTGTCGCACCTGTCCCACTTAACACAGCAACAAGTGACTCTCCTCGTATTCGCCGCGTGGGGCTGTCATAGTATCGTGTTGTGAAGATGCGGACACGTCAACTCCACCGTGTATAAGTGTTTGTCTCTGACGTTGAAGATGAGGCTGACAGACAGGAAAAACACACGTGCCCTGGCCGCGCCACTACACGCTGCAACCCCTCAAAGGATGCGACCCCCCCTGAAAATGCACATGTGCAATCTGGACTCCATGTAAGTTAGTTGCACCAACGTTCAACGTTCAACGGCCGATCCGAAATTAAGCCCAAGCAGAGTCAGGTCCCGCTGGGATATGAATGGCCGTCTTGTCCCCTTTCAAGTGGGTCAATTCCGAATTTACGGTGTCGAAGATCGGATATGCCAGTATGCATACACTTTCGCCACATCAGGCTTTATGTTCACCGAATGTTGAAGCTGAAGGTTCTTCTCAAATTATGGATGATTGCACGCTCTCACTGAAGTATAGATTCTTGGCCTGGGCGACTCTTCACCGATGTCATCTATGAGTTCAACCTCGCACCCAGTATAGTTTCACTCATGCTCAACTTACAAGTAAACAGTACGTAAACAATCACGACTGACAGAGAAAGTTAATGTTGGTCAGCGGGGCTTTGGCTTGTTTGCGCCGGCACCTCGGGAATGCAAACCGTACCAGTCTCTTCATCCCTCAAATTTCATTTCCCAGCTGGATTTGTGTAGGCCAATAACCTGAAGGGGACTTGGCTCATCGCAGCCCGAATGACCATTCCTTTGCAACAGATATGCCACTGACGTATTCGGGAGACCAGGGCTGAATGTGCCCTGTCGAGGGCAAAAGGTGGAATTTGTGTAAAGATGCCCGACGTGTACTTGGTAATCGGACACTTATCCACCTCCGATTGGTGTTTCTCTGGAAAACGAAAGCCGAGGATCTGGCCGCAGTAGTTTGTTGAGTGACAACACTTTAAAAATCTAATCTGAGCAGTCTGCAGAAGGCAGGTACGGTGGAGTATGATCTTGCGACTGGCATTATGGTGATGGACGCCTTTGGCGGAGTCTTTAACAGGTTTCAGGAGAAGCGCAATCGAACGCGCAAGTTACAGCTGGTCCATGTCATGTCGATGGATGGCCTACATAACTAGCAGGGCGATGTGTACAGTATTCCTGGATTCCCTCTGCGAACATTTTCTTTCTTCCGTATTAACGAGGGTAGTAGTCGTCTACGCAAGATGGACAACGCAAATTCCAGAGTTTTGGCACCATCGAAATATCGACTGAAGCAATCTGTTCAATCCCGTGCTGCTCCCGTTGATGCAGCATGCGTCCATCTAAGCAAACTCCAAACCACTGGGTCTGTTTTTTCCGCCGAACCTTTGAGTCCTTTCATACCCAGATCCAGCCGCTCAGTTCCACGCCACGCCTTCGTCCGACAGGCCCTCGCCATTCACCCATCGATGGAATGGCGTAGCATGGTGCTTTGTACGAAGATATATATAACCATTGGACGGTGATCGTTGATTTCACACATTGCAGTTTCTGTAAGCTCGTCCACACGCTGTTGAAAAAATCTCCTGATAAAGTTGCAGTATACCAGTTGCATTACCTCGAGGTGAATCAAGTAGATCGACATGTCGCTCATCACATATTTAAAGAAGTGTTCTTGGAGGTTCGTAGGAGGCATGGTCTGACCGTCTGCGCTGCATGTTGATTTTTAATTTCAGGCATCAGATGCGGCATCAAGAAAATGCACCTGGTGAAAGCGGTTATAATGTTGATGAATCCAAGCTACGCGGTATTGTCGTGTGCCTTAACGTAGTGTATATCGTTGGGTTTTCACTGATTGCTTTTTTTACCGCCCGTCACGAGCACTCGATTTTAGCACATGACCGTGGCAGGCTTTGATAGTACACCCAATGATAATCCACGAGTGCCGTGTTGTGCGAAATTGGGCTGAATGCCTTGCCTATGAATAGTAGCTGATGTTGACGTCGGTGGGATTAAAGCTCTTGAGCACTGAATGAGCACTCTGAACCTGATGGCGTGAAAGGACTCAGGCCCAGGCCCAGGGACAAGCGACTGTAGTTGTTTAACGTTCAACGTTTACGCCCAAGTTGCGTTTAGATCGGCAGGTGCTAAGCGAACTACAGGACCTTCTATATTTGGACCCTACCTTATTTATGTAATTGTCTTCACTTGCCCTTGACGGACGCAAATATTCTCAAGTTAACGAGCTTGAACTAACCTCTCGTCGCTCCTTTCAATTCAAACTATGGCAGATGTTACGGTGCTCGTTTCACCGACTCCACTCTATTCAAGGCCTCAGTCCGCACTTGGTTTCAGCCTGAATCTTGCTCGCCGCAGCCAGCCTGAATTCGCATCACCAGTAATGGTTACTCTTGAGACAGCAGATCCTTCGACAGCACCTTCTTCGCCCGTCGAAGTGCGAACATTTGACGAAGCTTTGCTTTTACCTCCAAAGCGTTCATCCAGAGGGCACCGAAACCAGTCTAGCATTTCCCGTTCGCAGTCTGCCCCGCCCAAACAGGTTTCTTTCTCTGAACCTGTCAAGGCTCCCCCACGACACGTATTCTCTACATTTACAGCCACATCTACATACACGCGTGAGCTCCCGCGACCAGCACCTTCTCTCTGTGAGTTTTCTCTTCCCATTTACATCTTTTCTGATACTAATCTTTATCGCACAGTCCGCCCAAGGACATTTTGGCGCAAGACAAAGCGTTCAGGCGTCACAGGCGCATCTTATTCTCCCGCTTCTCATCTAGTTCGACGGGCCACCTTTCTTGCTGCTGGTCTTTCCCTTGACGCACCTGCCGCTGACCTCAGCGCCCTTGGTGTAGAAAGTCGCGTCTCGGTTCTTGTCCTCGGCCCAGATCATATATTGCAGCTGTATCCCAGCGTTGGCTGGTAAGCGTCCATGATGGGAAATGAACGTGCCACACAATCGAGCGGAGGTGGGACTTTGACCCATTGGAATATCAATTACGTGTATGCATATGAACGTCAGGACGATGGTCTCACCTCATCGTCGTATCCTCCTTCTACACCTCCGGATTCAACTCCTATAGATAACCCTACCTCTGCTGTTGCTCTCGCGTCCACCGAGGCAAGTGCAAATACAGCTACCATAATTTCTATCACCGCCCTCCCTCCTCTCAATACGACTCTGCCTCACGATGTCACAAAAATTTCCTACCACCAGCACCTTGATGTCATATTTCTAGCGCCGCTCTTCGCAGTGTTAGGTATTTTACTTGGGGTGGGCGCCGCAATTCTGTGGTGGAAGTTCCGGCAAATCGGCGATGCGGGTTCTGGCGTATGTGGACTAGGTGGCAGGAAAACCGGCAGTGGCAGTAGGATTAATCTTGAACCTGGTCCAGCTTATACACCCGCGCCCCCTGATGAGGTCGATGGCGGTGTCTACGATGTAGAACACCATGGACCATATTCGACTCGCAACAGGAGCATGGAAGAAGTTACGCTCTTTGCAGCGGGCACACCCAGCAAAACAACGTTACACGGCACGCGGTACCTCTTCCCTACGCACATGCGTGATCAAGCCACCAGCGGTGGTACTGTGACCAAACCTCTCTGTACACCATTCCTTATAGATGCAAGTCAGTTCAACTCAGCTGGGACTGGGGGCTCTGATCATGGCGACCCCTTCACGTGGACCCATAGTGCTTCTTCTCGCGTATATGATGCAGAAAGGGCAGATGCAGGCCAGTCTCGACGCAGCATGTTCCAGAGAATCTTAAATCGCTCGACCTCGGCTAATGACGGGCAATATGCTGCGGTCAGGACGCACGATCCCTCCTTAAGTAGCTATCCCCGCCTCAACTTAATCCCTACTTTAGCTCCAAACATCGACCCCGCAAATACTGTGAACAGTACGACTCCCCAAGGCGGAAGGAGCAGCGCGGTGGATGTTCCACTGCGCCCGCTTGAGAGTGGTGCAGAAGGGGAGGTGCAGCGGCCTGTGAGGGCGTGGTTGGAAACACCTGAAAGGGTGGTTGAGACACCTAGGGGCACGAGACATGAGGACGGCAAGTCACGCAAACACAATGCCACTGACGAGCAGCGTACTGGTCATGCACCAATGACGGAAACTCCACGGACCCCCATCTCGAAAGTCAGTCAATTCTGGACGCCTCGTTGGAAAAGCAAGGCCGTGCCGCTGCTCTCGTCTCCATCCCCGGCTAAACCTTCTCCATCCACACTGTGCATTGTACAATCTTCCTCAAAAACTCCGCGATCCCCATCACCGGTGCCGCGATATGTTGTATCCACTTCGACGCGTCAAGCGCCACCTAAAGAGCGTAAGCAGCAGGACCTCCTCGAGAAAGGAACGGAATCCGAGTCCAAATCGCCGGAGCGTAGTGTATCGATTCCGCAAATCAACTCTTCCGTTCTCCCACGTAGCCCCCCATTCCTGATGTCTCCCCCCCTCGAAGCCGCACTGCTCTTTACCTCTACCTCATGCGGTGCGCTCAGTTTTGCCACGCTTGCGAATTTAAGCCCGAAGTTGGTCTCGCGTTCTTCACCTACGTCCAATGCAAAGGTTTTTACAGGAGCTTACGACAGTCCCTTGAGCTCAGAGACCAAGACGAAGGCCAACCTGAGATTGCAAAAAGATTCGAACGCAAATCAGAGTGCATATGTTACTTCCCCTGACATTTCGCTCTTCCCGCTCCCTTCCTCTGCAAAGAAACTCAAGAAGCGCAAGAGTCAGAGTAAATCCAGGAAAGGGAGGCGGAAAGAGACGAATAGAGGGACTGAGACTTCACCCATGCTCCCGTTCCCGTCATATCCTGACCACCTCGTGCATGCAGGACAGAAGACCTCTGTTTCAATGACTCTCACCTCGAGCACCTCGCAACCCATGATCTCGCCCACGCCCACTATGCTCGCGATTCTGGCTTCAGCCCAGAGCTTGGAGCGCGTGAATGAGATCTTGGTGAGAGGCTATAGTGAACGGGCCCTTGGCAGTGGAGACAGACGGCGAGGAGAGGATGTTTAGAGGGGATATTGTCGTCGCGGGTATCGAGGAGAACTCAGGACATGGATGATATATGTAGGATATATGAATTGGATCCATTGTTGTGATCTTTGTTCAATCTTTTGTCGACCCGGCATCTAGTAGCTCGTATGACCTATGGAAAGGTGAGTGATTTTTGCAAGCCAAGTGTGAGTGACATTTGACGTAGTGAAGAACATCATAGTCATTCTTCCTGCAGAAGCCAAACCCAGTGCAACAGAACACTGATTCAGAAGGCATGATGCTTGTGCTGTGAGCGTCTACTGATCTAAATGATCGCAATGATGCCCTGACACTCAGTGCGATTTACCTTTTATCCCAACGCACACTGCATAGTATGCGTAATAGACTAATTGTCTACCATTTATGCTGAGGAATATATAAGGGTCTCGGTCTCAATTTTGTCTATTCCGTCATGCTGTGCAGCACCGATGTCTTTCATTTTGCTTTTCACGATAAGACTGTCTCAGACATTGGGCAGACTCAGATGTCTCCTTGAAGCACAGATACCGGAATGCAATGTGCGTGCATGGTCTTTAAATTTGTGCATTTCTTTCAAGTGCTTGATGTGTTACAAAAGAGATACAACCTCTGCGTGGCGTTCAGCCTTATCATAAAATAAAAACATCGCATGTATTTGCGCTGTGCCGAGACACAGTGCAAGTTGAACTAAAGCTGATGATCCTTGTAGGTCCACGTATGACCAGTACTTATTGTGTAAGTGTTGTTCCATTATGTGTTTCGGTGGCACGTTTGAACAGCCTTTGCTGTAATATAATGTGTATTTAGTAATACTGTTATAAGAGCGCATCGATCGGACATTCTCAACACCCACTTCCTATATTGCGCATTGCCCCACCGCAATGGATATCACTGAAAAACAGCAGTTGTGAGTGATACGCGCAGAAATATCATGATCTTGACCTTACTATTTACCAGGTTGTTTCACTTGTACGCCGTTCTCGTGGCAAACAGTACTAGGGCTTTCCATCTTTCAAGCTGTTCTCAGGATGATAAAAAATTTCATAGGTATTCTGATATACGATCATATGGTGACCCTCCCAGAAGAAATCAAGTTTATTTGGTGTCGTCCAAGAGTACTGTCTGCAATGTTCTTTTTCGTCAATCGCTATTTTGCCCTGGTCGGAAATATCTTTGGCTTGTTTATCGATTTCCTGCCCGCCGTCTCGGATGAGGTTCGATGATTTCGTCATGCATTTACCCGGATAGCAGGCTCACAACTTATTTCTGTAGAGGTTTGAATCTTACTTGTTGAATATATATTGTTGTGCTTACCAAAGGCTTAGCTGTTCGAGATATATGCTAGTCAGAGAGCTGTTCCTTTTTCTTCAACAAATCACTGTTTGCCGTGAGTGAAAAGTTGATCGCAAGAAATACATGTTCTGAAAGATTTCCAGTTACATTGACTCTGCGCATTTATGCCCTGTACAATCGCAGCAGGCGCCTGCTTAGTTGCATGGTTATCGTCGGCCTTGCTCTTATGGGAGGAGCGTTTGTACGTGTTCGCACATCCTTTTGCACTCTAGATTCCGCTGATCTTTTTAGGCGGGTTCTTTTGGAGATAGTTCAAATACTGTGACTTACATCCAAGGAAGCGATTGTCATAACACATTCACAGCAGAGACGTATGTCGTTCC
>MU178004.1:57482-78455 GCA_016695465.1 Suillus americanus | reverse complement strand
GGTGGCCTGGAAGCTTGCTCATCCAAAACCACAGGTAAACCGATTTCTTCCATAAAATACCTGAGAGGCGAGGCGTTCAGTTTGTTAAGATAGCCCTCAACATGGTTGCCTCACAGCTCAAGGAGAGAGATCCCGTAGCAAGTCGCTCTACTTTGAGTCATACAAATCTTTACGGGGTGCATAGCTCCAGCCCTGAATGGATATGCAAGCTTTGATGTGTTCAGCAGACGAAGGTCACAATTGCTAATAACACAATCACTAACCCAATTTCTATTAGACCTATACTGACCTAGTACTTCTGGCGGCGACCAGATATTCCGAATATTGTCTCCCTTTGGCGCCGTCCATGCCTTCCAGTCCGAAGGGGGAGATAGAACCGGGGGCGGCAAGAGTGCCAGTAATTGTCCTGTTTCCACATCGACTTCCGCCGTATGGTGTTCAACATATATGTTGCAACCTATTAAATGAGTATCAAGCACAGTCGAGATGATCGGAGCTTGAGGATTGTCTGTCAAGACCATTAGCGAGCGGGGCTGGGTGGTAACACGAGCACATACCGAATTGGTATTCCCAGTTCATGTGCTGTACAGTTGCTGATTTCAGGGAGTCGTCGACGTCGATGGACATAGGAATCATGAATACGATGGTGGGCTAAAGGTGGTATAGGTCGCTTAGAGAGCTATGCATAGGTGAACAAAAATTGAAATAAACATACTCCGGGGAAAAAGTTAGACATGGAAAGACTGACCACCAACTGATCTTGATCTACTCAAATGTAAGATACAACTCTTAACTCTTAAGTGAGGAAGGAAACACCGACAGGAAGGTACCAGCCTAGCTGGCCATTTCTTGGTCTGCTCATCACCTGAAACTTGAGGCTCGACCACGTAGTCTCCGAATTGATTGGCATTTAGCTTTGGGGTGTAGCTCAACTCAGAATTACGGAGTAACCCACACTCCGTTCGGAAAGTAGTTGCATCTACAGTGGCGTTTCCTGTGGCGCCATATGCTTGAACGGTGTCATACAATGTGGCACCATTAAGTCCTGCGTTCGACGAACTGGTAAAATGGCCCAGAGAGGGAACAATGGCGCTAATGGTGTGCCACTGAAGCGCCGTCATATCGATATTTGGGCCAGGCCAGTGAGAGAACGTTGTTGCCGACATGTTTGTGGTTGCAGTGAATGTCTGCAGCTGCAATATGGATGATGAAGCCACATGAAGCGCGAATACGCATCCCAGATATGTGGCAATTGACGCGATCCACCACAATGATCCAGTAGTGCTTGATTGCTGCCAGAGACACTGTAATGCAGAACCAAGGCCACTCCATGCGTTAACATTGTCGTGGAGGATGGCCAATTTTTGATGCTGAATTAAGTTCCGGTAGAGTGTCAGGCGTTGCATCAGGTAAACGAGTATCACACAGTACAGCTTTATAAGTCAAGATCAATTAAGTTTGATTTGAACAAACAATTAACCTCACCGTATAAAAGGCCTGTGTCGATGCGCCCAATACCGACATCCATGCATCATTCTCAGATGTGACAAAGTGGTGCTCGACGGCAGAAATGCTTAACGCCAGGAGAGCAAGATGGAGAAGAACAAGAAATCCATGCATAAACACACACAGAAATGCCGATATCAATTTTGTCGACTTGTGCAGGCACCGACATTGAGTTTTTGTTGGTATTCGTTCATGTACAGAAGAACTCGAGAGGCTCCCAGTCGGTTGCAATGATATAAAGCCATGGTTTCCCTGTCGCTTCGTATTCAAAACATTAGGTAGCAGAGAAGAGAACATACTAAAGGGTAGATCATCAGCTTATCACCGTGACATTGCTTTTATGTGCTGGGTCAGTCCCTATTACAAGTATACCGCCATGATGCTATGCCGGTCGGTCTTGATATGCTATTAGTATCGATGACAGTGTACGGCCGTAATGATCAATCGATTACCATATCAACAAGGGTGACTACTTTGACCCGAGTCTGCAGAGAAGATCATCGAGACCATCATGATCATCCTATGAAAGTACGTGAGCATATGGTACTGATCAGTCTATGATTAAAGCCTGCTCCCATCAATCGAAATCACTCACGCACCACAGGATCACCAAGACTCGCATGCGCAGTGCACTGCACCCATGCTCGACGTTGTTGCAATGTCACCAACTTGGTACTAAGAAACTTCCTCGCGCGGACATTGAAATTCTAACCCTACGTTCGTCGGTTGAACATTGCCTCATGTACATGTGGCAGATACAACTTGTTCTTGTCGACGGCCCATTCCCAGATTACAATTGGCACCGAGTATTATAGGTTCAACTTCAAGATAGTAGATCTCCCATGTCCTCCCGTTGCGCCGCACCAGCCTCATCTTTCCATCCAGTACTACTATTGATGCCCGGCCTACTAGCTGTCTGGAATCACGATCTACCATCATCATCAGACGGGTATTTCCATCGTGAATAATTCGCCGAGGCAGTTATCATAACTACAGCATATATATAGCACTGGACTTGAACAATGATTGATGATCTGCGAATGATAATCCAGATCTTCCATTCTGACGCTCATCCGACTCCGAGTCATGGGCTATCAATAATACTCCAGTCGTATGGCTGGGCGGCCCGTGCTTACATTAATGGTGAGTCATTCTAAATCCACACCCGTCCCACTCAGATCTAGACAAGTTCTGTCTTCCCCATGCATAGGTTTTATGTTCCGCACTTCAAGTTCCCTAAATCAGAAGTGGCCGAAGTTTTTGTGAGACCTCTTCATATCAACACCTGCATGGAATTATGTCAAGACCCATTGCCATGACCTCACTGCCATGACTCCAAACCTTGCCGGAGATCGGCAGGAAATCTGAGGTATGCGACACAGCCGCAGTCCTGACTGATCTCTTATAGCAGTACGTATGGGTTTGTACGATGTCCTTTCACACTCCATGACCTCTCTCGCACTACCCAGCGTCTTCGCAAAGCCACAGCAAGATCATGGTGTCTTTCCTTTGCACCCCATAGGTACCCATCACACATGTTCTATGACGCTCGAACGAGTACAAACACACACTAGTACATCGTCAGGTACTCACACAACATAGTATCAATTTCTCTCATACAAACGATTGCAGATCACCAATTGTCTTTATCGGCAGTCGTTAAGCAGCGGCAGGAATCAGGGAGGCCAGTACTTGCCATTCTATGCAGTCTTCTGCATATCATTCTTGTCCTCCTCCACGTTGTTATTCTCGCGCTCAACATTTCGGGTATCGAGCACCGTCTAGTCGTCCAATTGACATCTGGCAATGAAATCTGGGTCACTATATTGAGTGCGTCATCACAGGCGTTTTATGTGGTAAGGAATGGTCACATATGTACTATTTTCTTGGACCAATGAACCCTTCAGATCTATTGCACGATACTCGTTTACCTAATGCAACGATTGACATTCCTCGAGAACGTGACGCGACGCCAGACAGTAACCGCTCTTCATGACGCAGTGAATGCATGGAGAGGTCTTGGTTCTGCGCTGGAGTGTCTTTGGCGGCAATCAACAATCCCTGCATCGTGGTGGAGCATATTATCCATAACGGTCTATCTTGCATGTGTTTTTTCCCTTCACGTGGTTTCGTCGTCTATCATTCAATTGCAAACATTCAACTCCACTGTGGATGCATCCGCTACAAAAATTTCTTACTGGCCTAGTCCAGACGTAGACATGATGGCAATCCAGTGGCAAACCATCAGTGCATTGGTTCCTACGTTGGGCCGATTCACCAATCCTCAGGGCATGGGACTTCGCGGTGCCACTTTATACGACATCATTCAGTCTGCCGATACATCTGGTCGCGCCATTGTTAATGCATCTTCGTTCAGAGCGAATTGTGGATTAGTTCGCAATTCCATGTTAAACTATTCTCCTGAAATTAACGCTGACAATTTCGGATATTTTACACTCAACACGCCAATATCAAGGCTCAATTATACCATGAAAGTTAGAGCTAAACTTGTGCATCCATGTGTGTATTTTCTTCTTTTTTTTCTTGGAATAGATTCATCCGACGTCTATTCTTAGATCCAGATGAGGTTACGATAAATCCTGCCATCTCCTTGTTCTTTCCAGGAGTACATACCAATCTTCCTGAAATTTGGATCTGTCTCTAAATAACTATATTATAGCCGACTGTTGCGTTCATAGCCTCGACCGCTGTAAAGTCGAGCAATTTACTCGGCGATGAAACAGTTCAACACGTCTATTGGGAATATCCTCCAACATCCTTCATAGGTAAGAAGCTTTGTCACGCATGAATGTGATCTGAATACGATTATAGGTAGTCCCCAGCCTCCCCTGATTTATAGCATGTACGACGTCCATATAGTGGCGTGCACCATCAATGTTCAACCCCATGTTGCCACTGTTGATGTACGGACCAACCAACTACTGGGCCTTTCTCCATCCCTTGAGCCGAACGTTTCTAGCGAATGGGAGGCATGGTCAGCCCCAGAGGAAGAACCGACATGGGATATTTGGTCACCGCCATCAGCAAGTACATTGCATCATGAAAAATGGGTGAGTTTCTGCCATTGATGGACTGGCTGAGATCTAACGTACGGGTTTCGGCACTCGATAGCTTGTTTCTCCTTTCGTAAGCGGGGCACATCATCCCATTGGCTGGTGCATGAATCAAGACCGCGCATCATGTTATGGGTTATCTCTTTTGGAAATGTAATTTATGCACAGCTCGTGGTAACGTTCAGTCCTTGCTGATCATCTTTATCAGTTTTTTTATGCAGCAGATTGGAATAAATACACTCTTTCCCGACCCAGCGCTATACTCAGGCTTCACAGTCCTGGCCCACGCTCCTCCAATTCCGAAGAAAATTCTGTGCAACCGTGACCAATTTGAATCGGCTCTATCAAGGGCCTATGCTGCACTTCTATGGACAGGTATGTTTATGTTGTGACTTCCGATTGATTTATGCAGAAACGGTCAACTGATATATTGCGGCTAAAAAGGCGGACAGCTCGGTGCCGACGGTGGCGGGTTTGATCGGGAAAATGAAACCACCACCATTTCACAGCAGCTTCTGCAATGGCACCTTGGTGTAAGGTCAGAATTATTCGATGGTGAATTTCATGGCTGAGCAATAGATTATCCAGATAAACTTCTGGCCCGTAAGGATCCTGTTGCATGTGGGGGTTATGTATCACTAACCAAAAGATTTAGCTTACATTTGCGCTCACCTGCTCTCTGCTTATGTTAGCGTTATCGATGCGCGTGACAAACGGGATGCATGGGCGGAACTATACAATGCCTATCGATAGTCCTGGCATTCTCCAAACAATCTGGCTTACGAATCGCTTCCGTGTACTAACAGACCTTTTGAGCGACGTCGAAGATCCGCAAGAGGATAAACTTCGTGCTGCTGGGATGGTCTATATGGACCTGCTGCGGGATTTGGATGACGTGCAAGTAGACGATTGTTAACAGCCATGTGGAGAAGAGAGGAGATTGGCACGATTGACTGCGTTCTCAATGAATATGACGTATTGCGTGAGGAGGCCATATACATGTGATGAAATGTAATGGGAACTGAATGCAATGTAGAACACACTGAATGACGGCGGCGAGGTCTGCTGTGACGTCGTGTTCTCGAAATGGGTGGCTCTATTTTGAGAATGCGTTGATGGTGTTTTGCAAATATTTCAAGACACTGAGTTCAATTTCGAATGTTTAATGAGACGCGATGCACGTGACTGTGTTCGAACGGGTCTGACCAGGGATATCTTCCCAGTTCCTCTTCAAATCGCTCATGTCTACTACGTAGCGGCATGCAGGCATCTAATCTCTCGCAGGAATTTAAATCGTTAGAAAACATAGTCCAAGTAAACCAAGACTGCTGATCTAAACAAATGCAATGCTACTCAAACAACATGATGCAAGAAAACCACGTCCATATCCGCCTCACACCAAACTCATGGTAAAAGTCTCCCCTTCTCGTTGTTAACAACATGCTACAGGCGGTATCCGTAAGTCAACAGAGCACAGCGCAGGTTAAAGCGACTCACCACTTCACGAATAGGGACATATGTGCTCCGCTTGCGCTTGAACCACGACAGGGCAAACACGCCAAGGAGCAAGAATACTGAGAAGGCAGCGAGCAGCATATTCGTGCTCTCAGGAGCAGACGTGATACCAAAGTAGCCGCTATGGACTCCACACGCAGATTCCCATTGTTTTTGGCTCGAGATAGCAAAGTTCTGGACAATGTATGAGTGCGAGCCAAACACGACGTGCGCGAGATTTACCTCAAGGCGATACAAGAATTCTGTTACCGCGATGTCTCCTTTGTGACCGAAGATGGGATAAGTCTGGAAATCCTCGTTGGTCCCGTTCTTGAACTTGATGCGGAGGAATTCGCGTAGTTCAGGTGGAGGTCCACGAAGAAGTTCAAAGGCAAGGGCGGATGCACGGTTTGCTGTAGTGATGCAAGTATCGAGTCGCTGTAAGGTTGCCTGAAGTGGAATACTCACGAATAGCAGCGAGCTGAGGGTGCTCGTTGACCATCTCCATCATGTGGAATAGTGAGATGAATGGCTGGTAAGTCGTCTCAAGGAGAAGCAACTTGAGGGGGTCCTCGTCAAAAGTGATGCGTTGAAGAGTGTGAAGAATGCTGTGAAGGATAGTACGACCAGCAACTAAGCAGGAGATTATTGGTTGCAAACAATACGAGGCAGTGAAACGCACTATTTCCAATTCCACCCATTTCCTTATCCGAGAAGATCGCGTTCTCGTGGTAGTTAGCATATCCGTGGGCCTGCTCAATGAGAGTGGGGGGAAGACGGTACGCATAAGTTTGGTTGTGCGTAAGTTGCGAGTTCATGAAGTCATAGATCTACATGAAATATCACAACATTAAAATGATCATAAGAATGCTGCATGTTACATACATTCCACTGGCATAGGGTGATCAGCACGAGTAAGGACGAAACAGAAGAATACATACAGCGTTTTCAATGGTCGTAGGCCTCCCGAATACATAGTCGCGAACGACGTCAAAGAAGTGTCCTGCAGATTTCCCAGTCTCCTTGAATCCCTCAGATGCATATACATTCTTGATGTGCTGCTCGAATGCCTATATACCACACGGATCAGCCTTCCGTAGACTCCTGGAGGCAAGTAACCCACCGGACACTCGGTCCATGGCTCCAGCGCACGGTCAACGCTGCTCGGGGCCATTTCGACTGGAATGTACTGGTAACCCCCGAGTGGAGTGACAACCTTCGTCCCGTTAGCAAGGTCGATCAGGTTGTTTGAATTTGGCGGGAAGAGGCCTTGCAGGACGGCTATGGCACTATCAAAGACCGAGGTCCCTTCCCCGCCAGCCTTGGCATGCACAACCACTTGATCGTTCTGCACGAGGTCAGCACGGATGCCTTGAATGTGCGACGGGGAAGAGGGGTTTAGGTACGTCGATCTCAAACAGTAACCAAGCTGGTATGATTCTACCTAAAGTCGTATATTAGGTAGGGTGCGCGGAGAATAGGGTAGACATACAGCGCCGAGAGGTGTGGACTCGCTGTAAGAGGGCTCGTAGGTATACGGATCTTGGTAAAACTCCGTGCGGTCGCCGTTGCGGGCGATGATAAGGACGCCATGAACATCAGGCATTGCAAGTCGTTAGTGCGGTTGGTAGACTAGCTGGGAGGGGAGAAAAAATTAAATGTAGAGGTCCAACGTGGGCCAATCCTCCCCCAGGTCGCTTTAAACCTCCCCAGTGCACACGGCCATCAGATCTACCGAACCGAGTTAATGTGCGACACGCGGCTCTTCCCCTGACGCAATATTGCATCCAGTTGAAGCGTGCAGACAATAAAACAGGAGGCGCACATGCGCGAAATGGAAGAATGTCTTGCGAGAACCCCTGGATGCTGCTGCTTCTGTCTATCTGAGTCCGCCGACTTATCTTTTGCTGGGCTAACAGGTCATTTGAAGAGATCAACAACAGCATATCGGGGGGACTGCGGGAGGAAAATTGATGAATGGGTCAATACAAGACCAACACGCACCAAACGCATGCTGCTGGCGATGTGAGAGCCACGTCACGCAGATTTGAGGCCGCCACGTATCCACCACGTGCCCACGTAGTCCGCGAGGTTTGGGACGTACTCCAAGCCTATAAGCCAGCGCGGAATCAGACGTGTAAAATCTATAGAGCGCACACCATCAATGATATCTAGGTCTAGGTCATATCGTCGTATTTCGAGAGATACGACGGTCTTGATGTCGACTCGGGCTCTGTGGGAGAAGAACCATGAGCACGTGTGATCGGTGAGGTGGGCAATGTGAACTGCATGTTCGATTAGATGACAAAGGTGAATAATGTGCGGGTTTGGTGCGGAGGTTTACGTTGCCGGTGGATGGACCAAAGGTATATCAGGATGGCCGTGATACAATAATGTGCTGCGACCCTCGCGGAGCTTCTTGGATTCGGTTCGGATCGCAAGAGTCACAGTTTTGCATATCAGATTGAAAGTAGTATGATCGAAGCCAGCAGAGCCTTCAGTACGAAAGCAGGAGCATGAGGAAAAGCCCTATGGAGCTCATACTTCCTGCACCACCACTCACAGCATATAGGGATTTATATCGATGGCTATACAACTTCGCAAAGAATATTCTATCACCACGGGTTCTGCTTCCTCAAATAATTGAAAACGTGCCCATATCAGCTGTGGTGAGTTTCGTCACGGTCACAAACTCGGAGACATGGAGCTCGATCACCGCACCCTTGCCGCCCATGTCTGTCTTTACCCAACTGGGATCCATGAGAATGTGGAGACGCTCACACATTTGTTTGCATGTCTGTTGCGTGGCTAATCACTGGCAATTGTAAGAGGAAGCACAGACCGATAGATCAAAGAACAGCGCAAAAGAATTCATTCGTGAAAATAAGAGATAACAGTCAGTATTCTAGCAAATAGCAATCGATGAAGAGATCGCCTACGGGTACGTTAAGTCCCACCTTGCTAATATTGTAGCTGGTTGATTCGGGTCCGAGATCTTTGTTGATACTGGCAAGAGGAGCTCATGTTGACGATGACTTTGCTGCTACTGTTCTCCATAGCTGGGAGAAGGAAGGATGTAACCAGTGTTAGACCTGTGACATTACATTTGATCGTCTCTGCAAGCACAGCTGGATCGAAGCTAAACGGCAAGTCTCTACGAGGGTTTTGCAGTGCCAGAATCATCATACAACCTGTAAAAGCTAACACAGCAAAACGCACGATTGCAGCGTTATTAATGTTAATGATATAGTTCAACCCAGTGCCATCGAGAAGCTCGAGAACTTTTGAACACTCAGTCTTGATACTGTCTTCGTTCATCGGACGAAATGGGGGATCCCAGGACTGGATTTGAGGACATCAAGATTCAAGGCCAAGGCTGTGGCAGGAGAGCAACAGGCGTTGGAAGACGACTACAGGAGCTGCCTGATAAGTTCAAGATCCATTCCCCGAGATGCACTGGACGCATATACTATTAACATGAATAAGATGCAGTCACCACACAGCCTACAGGTAAACGATCGACTTACCCAGTGAAAAACCGAGAAACCATGTAACTCAGGCTGGCATGATCTTGACAGAATACTAAAGCTGAAGAACACGGGCTTGTAAGGGAAGAACGGAAATTCGAAATGATCAAGAGATTCACGAATCGTCGTGGTGTGCCACGTACCCTCTTGATCGACTTGAATGGCGGCGCAAGCACTGGAAAACATGAGCTTACTAAGCAACGAGTAGCATTTCGTCACTTTGCCATTGAGTCTTAGTACTGCGACGCGACGATGTACGCTACTGCACTCAAAGTTTGGCTTCTTGATCAAGGTCAGTGTATTTTCTATAATATGATATTTGCTCTCTGAACTCGCGTAACAGTCAATAACTGTCCTTGGCAGTATGCACTTCTGCTCTCTCTCGGTGCTCTAACATTTGCACGTTTTACATTCAAAACTCTTGTCGTCTTGTTTCAGACCTTCATTCTTTCTGGAACACATGTATGTGGATCATAGGACATATGTCCTTCCAGTGGAACCTGACTTGCTTTACCGCAGCTCAAGAAGTTTGGTGCTAAGAAGGGAGCATGGGCAGGTTGGTTAGGCGACTTCTGCTGACGTGCAAATCTCATCCATTCATTCCAGTCGTTACGGGTGCTTCGGATGGAATTGGGAGGGAGTTCGCAATCCAGCTAGGTTCAGCGGGGTTCAATGTCTTGCTCGTCGCACGGAATGCCAAGATGTTGAACGATGTGGCAGTTGAGATTGGTGCGAGTTCTTCATATCGGGGTTTTTTTAAGCCTTACATCTCTTCTAGCTACGAAAACAAAATCTACAGTCGAAACCAAAATCTACCTTATCGACTTTGCCCAAAACGACGACCTCAAATATGATGGCCTGAAAGCTCTCCTTCGTACTCTCGATGTTGGTGTCCTCGGTGCGTGCTCAGTAACACTCTTGAGTCTTTGTTTTTGACACAGTATAGTTAATAATGTCGGAAAATCCCACGCCATGCCCACTTATTTTGCTGAAACTGTGGAACAAGAAAATGCTGACATCGTTGCTATCAACGTGAATGCGACAATCCGCGTCACACATGCAGTTCTCCCTGGTATGATTCAGCGGTGAGCTATCCAACCCGTGTCCCACCCCTATTACTTCAATGCGAATGGACTTAGGAAACGTGGGTTGGTCCTCAACCTTGGCTCTTTCGCGGGTCTCGTGCCTTCTCCAATGCTAGCGACATACAGTGGTACTAAGGCGTTCCTTGAAACCTTCACCAGCGCCCTCGCAGACGAGGTTCGGTCCCATGGGGTCGTTGTCCAACACCTCAATACTTACTTTGTCGTGCGTAACATTCATTACGTCTCCGAGCCATTACATCTCACCATGTCCCCCTTTCTTGTCTTTTTCAGGTTTCCAAGATGTCCAATATCCGACGCACATCTGCATTAATCCCCAGTCCCGCGTCCTACGTGCGCGCATGCCTCTCCAAAATTGGCTTCTCCTGCGGTGCAGCGCTCACTGGGCGCCCGGGCACGCTCACCGCGTTCTGGAGCCACGCGCTCCTCGATTACGCGATGCACGTCGTCGGATGGAAGACTCGGTTTATTGCTTATACCCATTCGCTACATAAGGATATCAGGAGAAGGGCACTCAGGAAGCAGGAGAGGGAGGCCAAGAAGGAGTAGACAGCCTGATCCGCTTCTTTCAGAATGTGAGCACGCTGTCAATTTTCGGACTGTTTTTTGTGTCATCCGATGGCACGAGCATAATGCGATACTTACTCTGTACAGAGACAATTATATTTTTTTAGATTGTTATTGACTTTCGTGTTAACTTTCTCCAGGTCCGTTTGCCGTTTGCTACAAGGTCTGAGCATTACCGGAGTAATTCTGTCATTGGTCATATGTCGATGTCCAAAATCTTAGCTTTCTTCTGTATAACGATGACTGAACGACGTGTCCAATGCAGGCTGCAGGGATCGTCAGAACACACTAAAGTCTTTCTGATACACCGCATGCAGCTCGAGGAACGAGCCCGAACTTTGGGTCGTCAATGCGTTATCTCCACGACACTCCTCGACCTTCGTTATAAGCCTTAGACTTGTCACATGAGTGGACTTGATTGCCAAGTGATACTTGGTTGAACACATGACTACTTGATGATCAAAGGCATAGATCTTGCAACTTTACGCCACGCTAAACCGAGCAGCCTGCAAATTTTGGTAGAGGTGCTTGGAACACAATACGTCACAGTCCTGAATATAACTTCGAAGACGATAAACAAGGATCCAAAAAGAAAGAAAAAAACTTCGAAAACTACGCAGCATGAGATATTGAGACGCGTCGCGCATATTAATGTGGCTGTCCGTTCACGTGCCTTGTCATGTGCCAAGCCATATAAAGCAAATATTCTTGACCAAAGAAACGGAACGACCATCTTCGTTCTATCAAGGGACCTATGTAAAGTCTGACTACGGGAGACTACAAGTAAGCGCGCACTTGCGTCACATTTCTTTTCATATTCTAATTCTTATTCTAGTATTGAAGTCATGGTGGGATTCTGTGCTACTGTACCTGACGGAAGACGACTGACCCCAGCGCGGTATGGATTTGGCTCACGAGTCACGAGCCCCCCGAAAATGTGCGGGGGATAATATATTTGGCAACGAGGGATATCAGAGCGCTAACGGGAGTCTATGGCTACACGCGGTTACATCGACTAAAGATCGCCCAAGACAAGACCTTTGGGACTTTGGTGCATTGCATTCACCGCAAGCGATCCTCACGAAGGCTTACCAGCCAACTCGCCGTCGGAGGAAAATATATGGCTTTTAAAAAGTTGCTGAGGAAGGATGGACCGCCTCGTTGGTACCAATATCCTTGATGGACTATGTCAGTGACCTGTCGTATCGCACGCGGTGGAGGTCGATTTCGCGGAATCCTAGGACGCGCTGGCACACAGTCTATGTAATTCTATCAGTTCTTCTGATGATATGCCACCAAGGTTGGCCTTTTCTTGGACGGCACACTGGCGTTGGATCGTCCTCGAGGCTTGAGGGGACACTCTTATACCGAACCACTCATTCATCATCACCGTGAATATATTGGGCGATGTGCAAGACTAAAAACGATCCAGTGGTCCGTGTCTACTATTTGCAATATAGGCTTTCTAGCATGCCCGTCGAGTCTCGACCCGTAAGGTATCTCGACAGTCGCTGCTTATACTCTAGTTTCTATCTGTTTTTACGTGGCAAGCTGTTCTCTGTAACCTCTGAATTAAATGCTGAATTATACGGACTGCGTCAGCAGAAATGATATTTGATCAAGCATCTGTCAGTTTCTTGCATCGTTGCCATTAGCGTCGATATGTTTATGCGCTTCCAGATGGAAAAACGCTTATGCTCAATGTCCACCCCCGCTACTCTTCAAAGTCGACGTTTGGCAAAATCCGATTCGGACATCGAGCAAGCAGACAAGTACCGAGCTTGTACTGGTTAGTAGATTGGTACAAAGTACTCTGAGGTCTCGTTTGCATTGGTCTATGCACCCTCTGGAATTTCTCAGAGGACTCGTGGATCGTTGACGGACCCGCGTTGACGCGACGCGTCGCGTCGCGTCTAGTAGTCATTAATTAGGGGTGCCAAAATTTGCTCAAACTGCTCCACTTTCGCTCAAGAAAATAAAAGTGAGACCAAGCTATATTGTGATCGCCAATCAGGCCTCGAGCTTCAGGGCTTGACCTCTAAAAGACAGACACAACATTGTTTGTTCGGACCTCTACATGTCTGCCGGGAATTGCCGCTTGACAATTGCCACAAGAATTCTACCATTGACAATTTGATTTGACATTGACAACAACACAATTGAATTCATCACACCGAGTCTTGTGGATTAGTATAAAGCGTCCACACTTTCTGGACATTAAATTCGTCTGGTTTCGTATCATTTGCGATGCCGTCCTCTCAAGCACACGACTCCTTCGAACTCGACTTCGACCGAACAAGTATGCCCGCCAGTGATCCGATTGAGTACACTGCTCCTACGTCGGAGGAGGCAATCCCCCGTACAAGCTCTCAGCATATAGGAGAGTCTAGTCAGGACGCATCGTTTGGTGAACAAACCCAAAGTGAGACCACACTCGACATCCAAACACCGGTGTTGTCGAGAGAACCCCCGTCGGAGCCCCAAGAACCAGTGAGTCACGCCCACCGATCGTAGAAATGGCAAATTTTGATTACTTGCGTGTAGCTTTCTCGCTCGTCAGCTCCGTCTCCTGCTCCCACTGAAATCATCCCCCTGGACCTCACACAAGAGGAAATTGTAGAAGAAATCCAGAAAATGGGAATAAAAGTTCGCGATTTTGCTCATGAGGCCGTTCCCATTCCGCAACGCGCTGCCGAGCTTTTTGATCCACTGCAGGCGTGGAACACGTACGAGACCGTCATTTCGCACCCCACTATGATGCGACCATGTCTTCCAGGGAAAATAACGCGTCGCTTGCTTGATATTGGCTGGCTTAAGAGGGAAGAGGAAGAGGAGCGATGGAGTAATAAAGACAGGGAAGCACTTGAAACCTACGACAAACGGCCTCATTACCCATGGCGCGCGTACAACCTTCCCAAACCCAAGCGGGAAGCGCTTGCTAAGACGTGGAGAACGAGGTTTCAAGAGATTACCGCAGAACAAATGCTAGCGACGATTGCCAGACCCTTCTCCCGGTTTAGGGCACCTTTTGATTTTAGCGGGAATGTAGAGAAAAAGCGTGGTGCCACTGATGAACAAGAGGTGCAGGATGGGGACGTTTCACCGCGAACCAAAAAGCGACGGTTGGAGCAGCAAAACGCAGCGTCTTTGGCACCGACGCTGAGCCAGCCACCCGTTCTAATCAATGGCCGGCCGCCCCAACAATATCCAGCCGGCAATCCTGCAGACATGCAGAAGACATCCTCCTCCTTTCAACCGACTTCTAGCCGTACGCTCCAGCGCGTATTGTCCTAAATTATGCTATGTTGACATGAATAGCCCGCAGCGATTCCCGCTCCCTGCCATTCACCTTTCTTTGACAATAATTGCCACTACGCATCACGAAGTAATGTTTGTGACTGTATTACTGATATTTTTTACTTGCTTGGGATGAGGTCTCCGGAGATTGTAGCATTACTAGTTAGCTGTACTCCGTGTTCCTTGTAATGTTCTTTCGTTCTATTTATTTTTCAAAAGTGAAAATAGTCAAACAGACACGTGATATCCATTCATTGACGTCGATCATTGGCCGATCATAATCGAATTACCGAACGGAGTTGCATGCAGCATAAGCTTTACTATGCAAACCTTTCACTACTTGTTAGGCATGAATATCCCGTCTGTAAGGGGATCGCCAACTCATATACATACCAAGCGTGAAGTAACAAGCGCGCGTGTTATTCTTGGACAGATGCAACAAGAACAAATTCGCATGGTCACTGGTGATATTCGGATGTGATTGAACTGATTAAGTGCCCGTATGCTTTCACGAAACTCCTACAAACCTTGAGAGAGTCCAGGCTGAAGCATGAGCGATGCAGTAGGCAAGGTTGATCAGCATCAACAATTAAAGTATATAAAACGACTGACCTCCAGTTCTGATTACAGTAGACCGATACTTTACTGATCTTCAAGTTCTAACTAATTAACGTACTAGTACTTACCGCCCGTTCGCGCCTTTCCGCAAAGTCAATAGTCAGGGACTCCGTTTTATGTGAGTACCACAGGCCCATATCGTGGCTCATCAGCGTCGTGACAATCTGCCGTGAGGACAGCAACCTGTCATGGTGATTGGCAAGTACCACAATAAGGCTGTGGACAAGTACACAATTGGGGATACTTGAGATGACGCTACTAGTATTTCGTGTTGTCCAAGCTAACTTTCAGAGCATATAATATTACATAATAAAGTTTTATTTGTATATTTTATTTGTATTTCATAATTATTGTTTGAATTACTTGAATCACGACTTGAAGTTCGAGACTGATTACACAGTGAAGTCAGAGTCTGCGTACACTCATACATCACCAACTAGATCATCTCTCGCGGGTCAGCGCATCGGGTAACCTACTGAATATATCCTCCAATCAGACCGCCACTAACACATTATCCCAAGCACTTCGAGGGTCACAATAGTCATGTACGTGTTCACATAATAGGACCTGGGGAAGGTCAGTCATTCTCGGTATCAGGAAGCAGACATCGCCCTCAAGTCTTGGTGTGGGTGACAAGATTGGAGAAGGGGACTCCAGCCTCATGCTTAACGTGCTTCCCCCTGAATTGTGCGACATAGCGTTCAAGCAGATTATAGACGAGGTTGATTGGAATGTGATGTATCATCGTGGTATGTCCTCCTCCCACCAACTCGTGTTACCCAAGGCTTGACATGGTTGGGCGTTCAGGTGGTGAGGTACCGAGGCGCGTGGCGGTCGAAGGGGAGATTGCAAATGATGGAAGGTACTTTCTATCACCGCCGCATTTTCGATCAGCTCATTCTATTCAATTTCAGCTTTCCGATTTACCGACATCCCGCAGATGAGTCGCCTCCGCTTCGGCACTTTTCCCCAATGGTAGCTACCATCCGCGAGCATGTGGAGAACATTCTTGATCACCCCGTGAACCATGTCTTAATTCAACACTACCGTAGTGGTGCGGACTACATCTCAGAGCACTCTGACAAGACAATCGATGTCGTGCGTGGATCGAAGATAGTTAACGTCAGCCTAGGCGCTCAGCGAGTGATGACACTTCGCTTGAAACGAGATGGGGTGCAACAAGCGGGTGACAGTGCTACCCCACGGCCATCACAGAAAATTCCGTTGCCTCATAATTCAATGTTCGTTCTTGGTCTCGACACGAATGCGAAATGGTTGCACGCAATTAACCATGACAAACGTCCGATCCATTTGAAGTCCGCAGAGGAACAATTCATGAACGGAGAGCGCATCAGTCTCACGTTCCGTCATATCGGCACATTTCTTTCCAGGGATAAATCACGTATATACGGCCAGGGGGCCAGGGGGAAGTTCTGTGACTCGGATCACGCAATAATTAGCGGCGGAGAGGAAGCTGCGAAACTCTTGGAAGCGTTTGGTAAAGAGAATCAGCAGAGCGACTTCGACTGGGAAGAAGTGTATGGAGAGGGATCCGATGTCTTGCATTTTACTTCGAGGTAAAGCGAGCCTCGGTGTTAAAGTTACTGTAGTAATTGTACTGATTAGATTAAACAACCTGTAGTGAAGTATAAACTACGTTATCATTTGTTTCTGTTGTTCTTCATGTTTCGCGCCTAGCAACGATGGTGACACTTGGGTGGCGTCGGGAAACACACGAATACACAACTCTCTCCTTTACCATCATCACCATCATTCACTTGCTTCACAGTCACTCGTTTTTCGCAGCGCAGGCAGCTGTCGGTACCTCCAGCGAAAGCTTTACCTGTCCGCTTGTTCCCCAACGTTCTTTTCATTCAGCCGTTTCTAAGGTCCAATTTGATTCCGTAAGGATCTGGTAAGCGGAAGCATTCTTTGTTCGGTTTCCTTTTTTGGGAGGCAGGAGATTTAGTTTTTCAGGGCAGCGCGCATGTTGGTTTTGTGCGCGCCTTCTTCCCACCTTTTGGTTCACTATATACGAAAGGGAAAAACACGAGGCTCTTAATCGTGGACTTGGAACACGAGGCTTGCCTGTTCCTTTAGATCTCTCTGGTTTATCGTCCTTGGGGACTTTATCTTAACCTCCTGCTCTGCATCGTGCTTTCCATCTTACTCGCACCCTTTCAAAAACATTCCATTTTCTATTATTCAACTAACCACAAAAAAATAAATTCTCTAACGCGACACCAACTTATATTCTGCTACGTCTTCACGAACTCGCTTATTATTTCATCCATTGCATGCCATTTTCATTTTATTAACGATATGTCACGACTGCAGCCCAGCACGTCTTCCGATTCTCCTCTAAGCGCATCTGCGCCTGGGGATTCCCCAAACAGAGGCTACGTCTCTGAACGCCCCTCTTCTTCTACTCACCCGAGAATATCAGAAGGCTCAGAAGGTTATCCCTCGTGGCTCCCAAGGAGGCCTCCGCCACCTGCACCAGCATCAACTTTCCACTCCTCCGTTGGAATGTTCGAGCCTCCCCCACCCGAGACGTTCTCGGGTGGTCGAAAGGCTACACCACGTTCCATACGTGTTGTAAGCCTCCAGGACAATGCGCAGGCTAGCGCTAATCCGTATAATCGCCGGGATATCACAGACCAGACTCCGCAGAGCAACCCTCTACGTCCTCGAGTCTGGTCACGTGCTACGACTACTGGCTTGAGCGGAACCGTGGTGTTACCGACAGTTAAAACACAGGAGCACTCTCAAACACCCAAGTTTCGGTCAACTGGTCTTCACCCGGAACTGCTTCGGAACCCTTCTGCCTTAACTCGTCTTTACTTTTACTTGCTTCCTTTCATGACTTTCTACCACATTCCTGTGCAAACATTCTTCGACTTCAATGCTGTATTTATAATCTTGCAGTAAGTTTTCATCTCGTTTAAGGATTAAATGATTGGCACAGTCTAATTTTATCATTCCGCAGGATCGCCAAGTTTCCTAATCCTTCCGCACCAGGCGTGCCAGGTTCGGGCAAGAATTGGGCACTCGGTGCTGCAGCGTACATAGCTTGTTGGCTGGCTTGGGTCACTATGGTTTTTGTTCTATATGAACTTGTCTACTCCTTCTGGCGCCGATGGCGTGTTAGTGAGTACTGTCTCTCAACAAATTATATTCGACACTGAAAGCGATATAGAGCGACCACTCATCACACCATTATATCTTTCTTCAGCTGCTTTCAACCTCGCTTCCATGACGTCCTACACGAACTTCTGCTTCATGCAGTACATCCGCTTCTCGGCTTTCTTCGGCGAAAATGGTAGTCTTCGTGATGGCATTGCGGAAACGTTCTGGTTTTACTCGCAGAACCTGCCCACTGTTGCGCTTCTGTTACCTCGAGCGGGACTCTCCCTAGCTTTGCTGCTCGCATTTACATCCGCTTCTCCCGATTATGTAGCTATGCTCGAAGCTGGCTTCAATCGTCGCGATGAAACTTACTTTAGTGCGTCTGATGGCACACTAACGGCTTACGCCCGTGGCGTTCTTATTGCCAATGCCGCTTGGACGGCGTGGCGTGTCCTTGTGCTATTCCTCAGCTGGTGAGCGATCACAGGCAAATATATTTTGGTCTCTTCTGATTTTTTTTATAACACGAAAAAGGATTGGCCTGTGGATTCTTAGCGGCCAGGGTTGCGCCGGACTCTGTGGGCCACGCTACAGATGGGAGGAAGAAGATCGCGAGAAGTCTGTATCCAACTACAACACTGACGGTGCCTCTGAAGTGGATGCTCTCCCGTGGAGCTGGAGAACTTGTACGCGTCTACGTATCCAGGAAGCCTATGATTTTTGCTTGACGGTGAAGCCTCCTGCACGGTGGTCTGGTACCGCAAAGAAGGATGAACCAGGACCGCTAGGCCTGGAAACCTCCCCACCGTTTGAAGTTGAGCAGGTGCTTGCGGCTGTCGGTTTGCCTTCTGTGCCACCACTAGCAAGGCGCGGTGCGCTTTCGGAAGATCTTTTTGCCTTTCCAAGGGAGGAGTCTGGTGAGGCGCCAGCGCCTCCGCCGGAGCTGTCCGAGATCATCCCCAAGGTTGTAAAGAGATCATCGAAGGACAAGGAGATGACTGGTCCTTCAGCGCCCCTGCTCAAGCTTCCGTATCCGTTCACTGGCTATGGTGCCCAAGTGTCATCTAAAGATCAAATTCCCTTCCCGCCTTCCCCTGGTTCCAGGAAGGAAAAACGTCGATCACCACTCACCAGCGGCTCAGAGCGTCCAGGACAAGATGATGATGAGGATGATGATAACGATGAAGAAGAGGAGTCAGACGAGGAGGCTGAGGGTGAGGGCGAGATCGAGGTCGAGGTCGAAGATAACAGTGAAGCTCCGCCACGTACGTCCGGTTCGATGTCCAGTCTTGGACAGCCGGTATCATCTCGTTACCCATTCCAACTTCGCCGTCCTGGCCGTGGAGGTTCAGTTTCTTCAGCGGCTGGTACACACTCGACTCCCAGGACACATCCATCGACGAATACTCGCTCGACGGAATCGCGGGCGTCAAATTCTACACAATCCACCGGCAATCGTGATACTTCATCTGAGTCTCCCCATTCGCATGGCATGAGCTCGGGCTTGTCTAGTCCTAGTTCCGGATATGGTAGCCCGATACCTATGCCTCCTCGTCATCCCCAACCAGGTCGTGGTCGCGCTCGTGCAGGGACTGTTCCAGTGTTATCGTCTTCCTCTCCGATCGTGTACACTGCTCCTATCAGAATTCGTGTCGACAGCGACCATACAGAAACTTTTGGTGGGGGCGGTTGTGAATCTTTCCTTAGTGAGGAGGTTGACGATGATGATGAGGCAGAGGAGGATGGGGAAGACGATGAGGAAGAGGCAGAAGACCAGGATGATGAACCTCAGATGATGGAGCAGCCTGTGCCTGAGGGTCCCCATGAAGCTGCGGAAGGCGAGGATAGTGTTGGTCTTCTCGGAGTTGGTCCTCGCAGCCCGAAATCTTCGATGGTCAGCAGCCGTCGCCGTCGTGGTCACCGCTCAGATTCTGGACATTCACAGTCTGGACGTTCTCGATCTGGCTCTCGATCGGGTTCTTCGAGTTCCCGTGCCGGTTCAGCCGTTCGTTCACGGACGCAGTCGCTCATACACAGTATCGGAGCCGCCTCACGGTCATCGTTGGATCTTGTTCAGTCCATGCGCTCTCGTGCAAATTCGTCTATGGCTCGTCTTGAGGAGGACATGGCGTTCTCATCCGACTCTCGCTCACGTAGCGGGTCGGAGGGAGTTCACAGCAGCAACGAGAATTATACTTTCGGAGTGAAGCCACCTATGGGGCAAAGCTCTGGGTCCCGTCTGAGAGAGGCTATCTCGAGCCCCTCCATGTATACACCCTCTATTTCTGCACCTTCGGAGGCCACTACCTCTCATCTCACTGCTCGTCCTACCTCCCGCGAGCGAGAGGTCGAGCAATTAGGCATCCCCAGGCTGCCGTATGGGGGGCAAATCGATGATAGCCGACCCGACATCAGTACCGCGGCTCAGTCGTTCATAACAGCGGCTGCTACATTAGAAGGCACTTCAGTGTCTAGTGAACCCCCGGCAATCTGGCAAGAAGTGTCGCACATGGTTGACAGACCAGGCACTGAGTGGAGACCTGCATGAGCATTCCCTGTTTTCTCAGTTTTTTTGCATGCTACTTATCATCTATTCACAATCCTCCACATCATGACCCGCAACTTGACATTTCTTCATTCCGTAATTCAACACTGGAG
>MU178004.1:16769-28443 GCA_016695465.1 Suillus americanus | reverse complement strand
TCTATGAGACTGAATGACAATGCTCCATTAAAGTCGGACTCGGAGTCTGCTTCACTTTCGGCATCTGAGACAGGCACATAATCTGGGTCCAGAAAGACTTCAAAAACATCTTCTATCAGCCCATTGTCAAAGCACCTCGATGATGAAGCATACTGCTGCTTCGCTTGCTTCTGTCTTTTGGTAGGAGGAGGCATTCGACGGCAAAAGTGAACAATTACGTAATCAGGCAAAATTTCGGAAATTTAGATTTACGCTCCTTTTGTCTAAGTTTCCTATCAAAATTTCAATCTAAGCACATATGGATCAAAATTGCGGCCTGGGGAGAGTTGCTGTCCCTTAGTGACATACACTGTATTGACTTATTATTGTAGAAGGATATATCATGACTTTTGATTACTGTCGGAATTTTTCATGGCAATACTGAGGGACTCATCTTGAAAATGCTGCGCCACTGCTGCGGCAACTGCCGTGCCCAAAAGGTGAGTACTCAGTGAGTGCGCGCCGACCGTGACTACACTTACTGCTAGTCACTGGAACCTCCCAATGCTTTCCTCCAATTGAACGAGTCATAGAGTCGAGCGTGTGCTGTTTCCTTATATTTTGTGGTTGATGTCCCTCTTAGACGCGCTTTTTTGCGGTTGCAGGACAGCAGCAGCCGACACAGCTACTGTGAGGAGGTCGTTTATCTCTGCCAAAAATCATTGGCGCCTCTATATTCGTCGCACCTGGACAGGTATTTCAGTTGCATGTGGCTGCAGGAGGCCTATTTGTCTTGTTACCAGATTCTATACCCTGCTGATTTAGATTTCCTCAGCGTATAATAGAGGCTATTAATTGGGCTCGCCAAGCAGAAGTCCATAACACGAATCTGCCCTCGAAGCATACCAAATGTGCTTTGAGCTTTTCGACAGCCACGCGATGAAACAATTGTCGACTATCTCACGGCGCGAGGCTGCAAGCGCTTTTCACGGTGCATAAATATGCCAAACGTAGTGGCAATTTATGACAGGCAGTTGAATTTGTGGAGCAGGGTCGCAGCCAGCAGTGATCGCTGGCCTCTCAACTCAGGACTCCGCTGGAAGACCTGAATTCTGCGAGTCCGCAACTAGCTCAAAAGCTCTCGGAGGTCAACAAGCGCCTATCTCATGGTTCTGCGCAGCACTGACCCAGTTGCAGCTGACCGGGTAGCAATAGAATATAGGAGACTTACAAGGCGATGCGAAGCTGCAGTAGCCGAGATACGTGATCCTCGAGCGTTCTTGCGGTTCTTGCTCCCACTTCGTACGAAGATTTGCAAGCGGCAGCACGCCAGGGCACTGTCATCATCCTCATCCCCATTGCCTGTCAGTATTCATGCGCTATAATCGTCCCGACGTCAGGAGAGCCCCATCATGTTTCTTTGTCGTCTGGTTCTCTGAATGATCCCACGGATCATTTCGCCAAGGCGGTACGACACGCATCTATTATGGACCCAATGGACCCACGGAACGATCTGATAGTCCTCTTGCGGACAGTATGGGACGAGACCATGCTACCAATTGTCAATGTCCTCCAGCATGACCTGAAATTAAACTTCCGCTCTCGAATCTGGCTGTGTCCAAATGCAGCTTTCATGTCTATTCCTCTCCACGCAGCCCACCCGTTTCAAACGAAGGCAGATCGCTCTAAGGAGCTATACCTGGAGGATCTTTACATCTGTTCTCACACGCTGACACTTTTGCCTCTGATCAGATCTCGACAGATGAAATTCAAAGAAGAAGCGTGTGCCTCCGTCCTTCGTGGCGATAGGACAAGGCAAACCGAATGTAAGGAAAGGCAAGGCACTCTTGGCTGCCGACAGCGACTACCGCCGACTTGACCATTATTTCTGGCGACGAAGCCCCGCGAGCAGGTGCATTTGAAGCTTTAGAAGAGAACACCTGTGTGGACCTGGCTTGTGATGGCAAGCAGGTACATACGCAACCCTACGATTCCTATTTCGTCATGAGATATCAATTTCTGACACTGTTCGATATCATGGAGACAGATATTCTGCACGCTGAGTTTGCGTTCTTATCAGGTGTCATACCGTCATCGGACATGAAGAGACACCGACAAAGTCATGCAACTCGCAGCTGGTCTCTAGTTTTCGGGGTTCAAGAGCGTTGTTGGCACGCTGTAGGATGTCAGCGAAGCTGTCACATAACACGTCGTCGAAGCTTTCTACAACGATATGTTCATGGATTTGGAGGATAGCGGCGTCATGGGCTGAACGAAATCGGTCTGGGCACTCAACTGTGCTACACAAGTCGTGAAAACGAAAGTGCTGCTCGAGCAGAGGATGGGTTTCACTCATATTGATGTGAAGTTCTCTTATACCGTGTTGCTGTTGTCTGGACTAGTTGTACGGGTCATTGTGGGTTCTCCATCCTGGTGCCATGAACATCAAGTTGTATTATCCTGATACTCTTACAGTGGGCTCATATATACCTCTCTCACGCTGTTATCTACTCTAGCCAAATCATTTAATCGACGACAAGTGTGCGGCATCATCTTCTGTGTCAACCCGGTACCTTTCTGAGTCAATAATTCCTAAAATGCTTCTGCACCTCAACGCAACCTCAACCAAGCATTTCGAAGCACCCATAGTCGAAAGACGTCAAAGATAGATACACAGCTCTTCCACAGACTTACCCGCGCAAGAGATGCTCGCCCATCGAAGTTAGCGGCTTGTTCAATGTCTCAGGTGCATCTACTAGTGCTTACATTCATTGGGTGATAGATATAACTCGTATAGACGAAGATCAGTTTTGGAGATACAACAAGTGTGGGGTACTCACGAGTGTACACCCTCCCCTTGCCCAGTTTTTTTGGTGTTTGGAGCTCATTGCTTAATGCTTCGTGAAGCCATCAGTACGTCTCGCATTCAAATGCGACCTCCCACTGCCACCCATACCCTCCCACTGTTACTCATAGCATGCTCAAATCTCACGTGGCAGGTGGTTCGATGCAGCAACAGGGCAGCCAGTGGGTGAGCTCTCAGGCTCGCAGGGGCAAGTGGCCCATGCGGTCACAGTACTCGGTCTCGTTCTCGCCGAATGGAATTCACATCGCAACTGGTTCTGTGGATCAGAATGTCCGGGTGTGAGATGCAGTGACGGGGCAGCCAGTTGGCGAGCTTATGCGAGGGCACACTGCTGAAGTTAACTCAGTCTCGTTCTCGCCGGATCGGACTCGCATCGTTTCTAAGTCCTTCCGACAAGACTGTCCGGTTGTGGGATGCAGGAAGTGGGCAGTCACTCGGAGAGCCCTTCCGCGCGCACAATGATGAGGTCTACTCAGCCTCGTTCTCTCCGGATGAGACTCGCATCGCGACTGCTTCTAAGGATGCGACTGCTCTGCTGTGGGATGCAGCGACTCGGACGTGGCAGCCAGTCGGTGACCTCTTGCTGTGGCACACTCTTCCGGTCCAGAAATTGACTTATGAAGACGTCAGAGAACCTTAGGTGGACCACGATATGGAGTGTATTGGAGTGTATACAATTCATTGAGTTGTTCGACATGTTTAGATAGTTGTTTTGATAAGTCGAGGTATTTGAGAACACGTACTTAATGATCATCGGGCAATGTGTGAACTTTGAAGTGATCAGAGATATGATGCACGTAAGGAACGGAGGGAAGAGTATGTTCACGCGCCTCCAACAAGTGATTGAAGGAACAGAAGTGACTGTAGCATCGTGGGGAAATGTTTTAACATTGGGGATTCGTTTGTTTCCATCGTAAACAGCATACTACGCGGGTTTTAATTTAGGAATATTGAAAGAAATGGGTCGGTGTGAAAGAACGTAGTTTATCGTCTGCAATATAACACGTATATTTTGACAAGGAGAACACTGCACCATTATCCTTGATGTGCAAAAGGATATGCGAAACATGAAGAACAACTGGAAATGAGGAAGCACATCAACAACTCGGACTCGGGAGATAGCGAGAAAAGACAGGCTTACCCATTGGGCACTGTGGTGTTGTCAAAAAGCTTATGGAGCAACACATTGGGACCTGAAATTCCCATCGGGAAGTGCATACACTTCACAGCAAGATGGAGTATTGCAACTGCATGGAAACCAGGCGCGGATGACTCCGTTAGCTCCGCAGAGATACCCGAAAGCGTTGCCGTTGTTGTAATCTCCGATGCCCATCGAGCACCCCCCTTTATAGGCGGATGACCATAAGCATGTAGTCTGATGTTTGCAGGCTGCAAAAGTGCTCACCTTGGTCAGGGGAACAAGGTATGTACGGCAAGCCGGCGGCGGATGCGATAACTACGCCAGCCATCGCTGCGGTAGTGATGATTACAGTGGTGAGTGAAGTGAATTTCATGGCTGAATTGAACTTGATGGTGTTTTCGGAGTCAAGTACGTTAGCTTTTATACATGGCGAATGATTTGCATGTGCCAGCTCACGCACTACGCCGTTAGCCCCAGTCAATTCCATTTTATTTCGCCCATTTATTTTATATATTGTGGTGTGAACAAGCAAGTGAGCACAAAATAAAATGATATATTACAGCCATTTGCATAACGCTAGGCCAAAAAATTTTCACTACATACGCAGCGCTACTTTAACTTCTATTCTCCGCCCAAACATATAGTAGTTCTAGTTAATAGTTAATTTGGCCCATGGGCGTAATCGGGCTCACAGGTGCAATAGGAAAAATAGCGAGAAATTCATGTCCATCGAGGAGCTCACCCAAGCACCATTGACCCTTAAGCTTATATTGTTCCAACACTGCTAAAGGTTTGGCATGGTCAACGTAAAACTCGGTGAACACAGATGAGACGACTCCGTTATTGCAGTTCTCTTGGAAGAGCATGCCCTTTGGGTGAGCCGCTTTCAGGTAACTGATGGGGGAGGCCTCCAGAATCCCCTTTGCATGTCCACGAATGAAGTCCAAGTCGACATCCTTGAGATTGGTGGCTTCTCAGTTGAAACCTCAACAGCACAAATCTCCCGAAGTTGATCTTGCATTTTGGTGAGGAGGATATCTGGTTGTCGCTCGATACATGCCTCGAGGAACTGAGAAATCACATATCAGTACTACTGAACATAAACAACAACTCACGTTTGCATCAAGACTGTCAAGGATGCGGGGTCTACCTGTACAAATCGGTGTCCTCACGACTTCGCCGGTCTCCCGATAAGTCTTCCGAAGGTATCGTATCGAGCGCTCACTGATCCCAGTGTAACGATAGATGGCTGGGTCCTTGATATTTAGCAAGCTCATCTGTAGAGCAATTTGCTTTCGTTCTTTGGATATGTATCATCCCATACTAGTAGTAGATCGACTGTCCATCACTAGCATCTAATCGGAGAATAGAAATTAGAATACCGCTGCGTATGTAGTGAAATTTTTTTGGCCTAGCATTATGCAAATGGCTGTATTATTAGACTGTTGTTCAACATTCGCCAGCGCGGAGTTTCAACTTTGGAGAAATCAGGTTCGCCCTCAGTGATCGTCGTTTCTATAACGGTATTGATACTCGGCAGCGTGATGTTTTACCGGCGTAAATTGAGAACTCATACATAAGAAAATTTGGGTGGTGGAAGAGCAGGGCAAGGTCCTAGCTTCTCATAATGTTGTTCTGTATCACTCCGAACTCGTTTGAGGTGCAAATTGTTTCAACTCGTTACTAGTCCAATCTGTGTCGATTTTCCACATCTATTCAATTCGCCTCGGCTGCACTGCACTAGTTAGGTTGGTGCCTCATAGAAATGGCACTCAAGGCCATGAATAATCCCCTTGTGACACACCCTCAGGCTGCTGCTCAAGCCACCGCTCCAATGCCATTATGTATCACAACGTTCTCAATTGGAAAGTCCTAGAAAAGTCAACAAATACTATCTTTCGCAAGTACGTTCAAACCAATTTCGATTCTTGCCAAGTCTCATCACGCCTTTCAGCTGAAAAAGCTCTCAGTAATCTCACTGCGTTGATCATTGTCATTGTTGTGCGTCATCCAACAGAGACTCTTGTTATTCACTCGAAGAAAGCTTCCACAAGACCTGACCTGAAACCCATCTGCATTTCCATTCCACATGGAGGACTACATGCATCATCGACAACATCATTCTACCCAGCTACTGCTGCACTAGCCCTAGAAGGATGTAAGTCCCTTCCAACTTTGTGACTACTGACCATTTACGGAAAATGATCACAGCCCTCAATTATAGCACTCCTTCAAGTCCTTCTGCACGTATCTTGTTAATTGTGCCATGCACTGGCGAAAGCAAGAAGCATCAACAACTTGAACTTGGGAGAAAAGACGGGCTTACCCAGGCACTGTGGTGTTGTCAGGAGCATTGAGGGAGCATGTGCCCGCCCATGTTAACCACTTGACAACAGGATGGCTCATTGCATGAGCATGGAAACAATCTGTCAGGGTGTCCATCAGACCCACATATGTACCAGAAAGCATTTCCATTGTTGTAATTTTTGATGCCCATTGAGCACTCCGCTTTATAGGTCGATGGCCATCAGGATGTGGTTTAAGGTTTACACATGGGCTGTAAAAGTGCTCACCTGCGCGAGGGGTGCATTTTATGGTCGGCAAGTCGCCATTGCTGCAAGCTAGACATGGACTAAGTCTCAGTGAACGTGGAAGAAACACTATATTTGATAACTACCTAGACATGGACTAAGTCTAGGTAACGAGTCAGCAAGACTGAATGCAAGTAACAACAATAATGGGCATACCTCAGTGAACGTGGAAGAAACGCTGAGGTGAACTGCCTGGGAGGAAAAGATATAAGTATCAGGCGTCAAGAAGTCCAAAGCAGAGAGAAGCGATCAGCTATAGCAACAACAGTGAGGACTGCCTAAGGTGTCGAAGGTGCCAAGAGGTAATAAGAGTCAAAAAGGAAAAGGGAAGACGAAAGCTTACCCGGAGGCTAATCCCCCGGGTTTCATATTGTGTGGATGCAGACTTCTCTTCTTATTGCCAACAGCCATCGGATGCAATAACTACACCAGCCATTGCTGCAGCAGTAATAATCATAGTGGCACCAGTCCCTGTAGCTATGATGCATCAAGTCTGCTAACTACAAGTCAGAGGTGATGCATCAACTATGCTACTTAGCCTTCTTGTGATGCATTACAACATGCTAGTTAGCAGTCCTACAGTATATATAGCTCGGTCAATTACTTTGCAGCTCGGTCATTTGTATTTCGGTCAATTTTCCAGTCAAGTCTTCGGCAACTTAATTCACTTCGAATGTCAAATAACAGCCAGTGATGGATTGAATATCAGGTACACTACTAGCTAGGAACATCGATCAGGTACAGCGCAGAAGTAGTTAGAGAATGTTGGGAATCATGAGGTCCGGTAATGATTGTTTGGCCAACTGAGGTGGCAGGTCAATGGGACCTTCCAGCGAAAGAAAGGGTGCCCACAGCACCTGAAAATGGTCTGCAAGCCTGCGACAGATGTTAGCCTGTCGGGCAGCATAAGCTCACAAACCTTCAATGTCAGCGGCACACTCCCCAAGGCATGCCTTTCCCTGTTCTTCCCACCGCGCTTGCTGCCAGGAAAAACATTCCAGCACCCTGCGCATCTCTTCCGTGAGTAATTCGACCTCTTCCGACCACTGCAGTGCCCTCGCACGGGTTTTGCACCACTCAATTCGTACACCTGATAGTATGTTAGTTCACAAAATATAGACCACAACAAGTGCTTACCATCGTCATCACCTTCATTGCCATGGTCAATGCCATTCATCATCCAGATCCACAATACATGGCGTCTCCCTTCGCCAGTAGCATATGGGTCCACGAGGGGCTTGACGTGAGTGTCGGCCAATTCCTGCAACCTGCCCTGCCAACCGGTCTTCTTCATGATTGTAGCGAGGCTCTTGAGCGCCATCCATGCTGACCAATAACGTTTCATGCAGGCCGTATGCCTTCGGTGGATGTGGGCAAGAGCATTCTGAGCACGGGTATTTGCGCCTTGACCACGCACCCATTCCCTTTGAATGTCAGTAAGGAGCAGTGAATGCGTAGACACTGCCGCAATTCTTCTAGCGCATTGTGAGCCTGCGCGTAGCGCAATTCCCATTCGTCCTCTCATAGGCGTGGATCGCACGGCTTGGTTTTCAGTTCTGAAGGTAACCAGAGGTGTATACATTCAGCATTCTCATGGCCTTCACGTGCGGCTGCCTGATCAATAAGGCCTTGAATGGCCGGGAGGTAAAGGACCTGTGTGCATCGCCACATATTGATCCTACGGCGAAGCGAGTTCCGCATCTGCGTGAGACTGCCTTTCTGCATGTTGGTAGCATGTTGACCCATCGACTCGGCGATATTGGCCAGACGATGCCTTCGAGAGTATGTCAGCTTGTTTGTGGCCATCAAAGGGCAAATGCTCACTGTTCCTGCTCCAGGTCTATGCCTGAAGCAATAAGCACACTAGGCAAGATTTGTGGGTGCAACAAGGAGTCTATACCTCGCTGAAGGTCCTCGGCCTCCAGCTCCGCGAGCTTTAGCCTCACTCTTGCTTGCGTTATAGCTAGACAAAATCATTAGTCCAAGGTCACATTAATAGCAGAAAATACTCACCCATGGCTTTGGCCTCGAGGGGATTAGAGATTGATGTGTTGTTTGGATTATCTTCCCAAGCTTGCATTTCTTCTAACCATGCAGAGCGGTGCTCGGGAGTGATGACAGCGTCAAATTCCTTGAATGCGAGTGCATGTGCAGCCTTCTCAGCTAGAGCATCCTTCATCTTGTACAGGAGAGATGCGCCCAACCCGACGGTCTTTTGCCAGTTCCAATCTCTGAAGTGGTCGTCCAGCGTGCCACGATGACAACCAGGACCCATCACTTTCATACTTGATGCCACAGGATTGATATTCAACCAGACCCTCTCTGGGGCTTCACCATCCGTCCGGCCAACGAAATGCGTGAAGTTAAATGAGAAGATTGTCTGACATTTTGAGACATGTGCGGGGAGGTGGAATTTTGGTATGAAGAAGCGTATATACTTGGTGAGATGGTCCAAGTGATGGGATTGAGGAAAGGACTTCATGCAGGCCCAGAGCTTTTTGTGCCATTGGCACGCAATATCGTACAACACGTTGAGCATTTTGAGCTGCATACCACGCAAAGTCGAGAAAAATAAATAATCCATATTGATGTACCTGTCAAGCGCATGATAAGACATAGTAAATACAAACACAATGAGACTGTGACCTACTTCTCCCCCTTCTGCAAATCGCCGACACCATTTGGCAGTTTAAAATTATGACGGGCACAATCTACTGTGCTGACGCCAGTAGCAGCAAGCCCTTGCGACTGCTTTGTATCTGCCATGTTGACAGCGTTATGGCTCGAACAAGTACTTTTCTGTAAGATAGTGTGAGTACACGTCAATCGATTAACCAATCAGTCACATACCTCCTGCGTCTCAGTGAGATGTTCGGCCAGGAAGGCCTTGTACTCTTTCTCCTTGACAAAGTATGACCAGCCTCTCAAAAGACTTGGGTCTGCGTGATCGCTCGATATGTTCCGTCTTTTCAATCGAAAATTTGTGTTGATTGCTAAAAATACTGCATACAACCACCTAAAAACATCAGCCTTACATACATAGTGGATCAATATCTGTGGTGCAATGCACCATTTTGCTTTCGAAGCAGTTTGCCAACCCTCTGGTAAATTCTTCCCTGGTTGCGGACATGCTGGACATAGCACCACACATTCACCCTGCGATGTACCATTTACACCACTGGGGTCATGCCCACGTCCGAAACATTTCAGCATTGTGAGATGCCGCCACTTACGCACCATCTGCATGAATCCGTCATAGCGATCCTAAGGTAGACAGTAAGAGACTGAAGGAACAAAGGTAGATATAAGTGTACCGGCATGCGTTTCATCATCCCTGTATTATCCGTGAGTCGAACAAGAGAATGGTAGAATTCATAGGCTGATGCCTTCGACTCGAAGGATAAGATTTGGTAGTAATGGAGAAGTCGAAACATGGCCGCTGTCCTAGGGTCAGTTGGCATGGAAGGGAACCATCCATGATGGAGGAGTTGTTTAACATGTGTCTCGGATGTCTCACAACTGCAGAAGTCCAGTCCTAGTTTGTGTAGTCCGTGCGTGTCTATAAGCACAAAGTCATTGTCAAACGCCGGCCGTGGGAGGACGCATGGTTGACTGATGGGATGCCCGAGTTGTACTCAAAGGCCTAGCATCTTCAAGGAAGAGCTCTCGAAGAATACACCATTCCATTGCTGCAAATTAATCAATATATTTCATCTTTCTCATAAGAGATCACATACCTGTATGCGATGGGTGGGAGACCGGGCATGATTTGCCAGTAAGCATGTACCACAGTACAGTTGCATGTCGTGGCAATCCTGACATCGGAATTCTGCAGGATTGGCGCAACAGCCTGCACACAAATCCCTTGCATTTTCACCGCGCCCATCCAACCGAATGATCTCCGAGAGATATGTATCACATTCCTTTGTCCAAACAAGCAGAGGATTGACCTGATGAAGACAGTGAGTAAGGAATGATGCGACGGAAATAAAGATAACTCACACCAGCTGGGCGCTTGTGTTTCTGACTTTGAGTGATTGTTCCATCTTCGCCAGCATCCATGGAAGGTTCATCAAGCATTGCAAAATCAAACTCAGTGCTTCTGTCCTCAGGCCCTGCAAATTGGGAAGACTGCTGTGTGGACGAAGGTGACGGGTGACAAATCAGATGGGCAGCAGACACCTGCATATTCCCATCTCGACATCCTGAAAACCTGAAGGCAGTATGGACCGTCTCTTGCAACTGTGAGGTAGGTGGTGCATAGTGATTGAACTTGGGTCGTTTTCGATTGTCGACTTGTCGAAAAGTGATATTTAAAGGGGCACATTGGATAGTTTGATGACTGGTTGGGGCAACACGCTCGGTGACAGAGCCTGCATTTGAAGAATTTCTAGCAGGTAACATCGCTCGGGCAATGGGCTCAGGCAATGGGCTTGTGCATGAGAAGGTGTGACACAATGTGACATGTTAGCGTGACAGAAGCTTGCAACTCAACTCATCGAAGTCGAACTCATCAAACCACTCACTTACTCACTGCCAGTGCAATGCAAGAACTACGACTGCAGCGGCCAAGGCTACTGCATCACCCAATATGGATGGCTTTCCCTGTACAAAAACCCCGAGGTCTGTTAAGTAGCATACTCAAGGTATCAGATCCGAAGGACTTTGGCCTCAGCTCATGCACTGTGCCCCTTTCCCAAGTATTGTCCCTTATTTCTGAATACTAGAGTATCGTACCGGATCTGTTAAGGTCTACGGATATCGGATGTGTAGAGTAACGGCTAATCTGGATGAAGTCCGAACTAGAAACTAGCGGATAAGACTGTCTGATGACAGAGGCGGATATGGATAGACTATAGGAATCAACCCTAAGTCTCAGAGTAGACAAGAGTGCGAACTCAAGTCCGGACGGATAACGGAAGGTGAACGGAATGAGTGCAAACTAAGATGATATTCGAACTAAGGTTCGACAGAGTTATACATGAGTTTATATACTGTAGGTATCTAACGAAATGATCAATCAGCAAAGTAAGGGCTATGTACGAAGCATGTGGAAAGTCTATTGGTAAGGAGGATTGATCACAAAGCATGAAATGG
>MU178003.1:105255-124069 GCA_016695465.1 Suillus americanus | reverse complement strand
AAATGATAGAGACCAACGCACCTTCTGTGCATCGAGAAGTGCATCCATCCATAGCATCTTACCCAACTTTGCCTTGCTACGATTTGCAAAGAGAGTATCAGACGCAGGATTCAGGTTGATTGCGGCCGAGTATAGGTCAATAGCCCTGTCATAATCGCTCGCAATGAGGGCGGTATCTCCTTCGGCAGCACAGAGCGCGCTGCATTCTTGCTTGAATTCTGAGTGAAATGCGGGTGAGTATGGTAGCCTCGGGTGACGTCACTGAAAACTCGCCGTTGGACCAATCATGGCAGCTGGCCTTCGTAGATTCGTCGATGGTGTCCATCATGCATTTGTGTGCCTCGAGGGCTTCATCGGATTTACCTGCTGAAAGGAATGCCTGGCACCGTCTCTGGTGTGTAGTGAGACATAAAAATTCGAGATCCCAGCCAAGGAGCTGGACAAAGCACCTGGTTATGAAAAGCATTATGCACGTATCATGTTTACGCACCACGGTCAAGTCCTCGTATAGTTCATGAATGTATTTGGATGAGAAAGCGCCCAAGTTGACAGCGGCAGTGAAGTGGTCAGCAGCTTCGTTGTGACGCGCGCCATCCAAGGCGGTTATTCCGAGCTGAACGCGTAGATATGTCTAATGTGCGAGTTGCAAAGATCAGCATCAATGACCAAGCGAAGCTGCATTACACTTACTTCCACGACACGACGCGCGAGAGGATCGATATTCGGACACGCGGCAGCCAGCTCTTTGATGAGCAACATTGCTTCCTCGCGTTGATCTGCGTTAAACAGGGCGATGGCCTGGAACGCGTAATGAAGCAGAGAATGTGCGAGACAGATTGGAGTTACCTTGATCAAGATGAGGAGGTGGTTAGTTCCAGAATCTCGGTTGGTGAACATGGATGCGACGTCGAATGCTATCCTGGCGTCCCGGATGTGACCTTTTCCGCAGAGGGCGATACCCTTGGAGATGCAGCCTGTCAATGAGGGTTGAATGCCGATGGACTATGTCACGAATGAAAGTAAACCTTTAGTAAGAGTCATGATGGGTCAATATAACTTACCTTGATTGCATCATCAAGGGCGAGATCCCAGTGGTGTTTTCGAGACTGAATGAATGAACGATGGGCATATGAAGCATAGTCGTTAGGGTCGGTGTGGATCTCCTGGGCGAGTAACTCTTCAGCGGTGTCCAGGTCCCCAGTAATGCATGCATCGCGGGCTGTCGTGATATCCAGGATCTGCACGAAGGATGCTCGAATTGTGTTATGAGGGTCAAAGATAGAAACCCGCCTTTGAATCAGCGTTGCTTGGCACTGCCCACTCTAAGATCTTGTTATCTCCACCTCCACTGAGGATGTGCTTGCCGTCTGAGGAGAAAGTGACAGACCCCAGCCAGGATGAATGCTGGAAGATGGCGATGGTTTGTCGATCCGAGAGGCGCCAGAGACGGACGTCGTTGTCATAAGATGCAGAAGCGACGAGGGTGCCAGAGGGATGAATGGCAATGGCGTTGATATAGCTAGTGTGGCCTTTCCAGGGATCACCGACCTCCTTCCAGGTCAATGGATCCCACTCTCGTATGGTAGGATCTTCAAGAGTGCCCCCTGAAAGAAGGCGTGTGCCATCGGGTGTCCATGCGAGTGAGAAATTGGATGATGTGTGAGCCTTGAAAAATGCGACGCGTTCCCTAGTGCCTGTATTATAAATTTGGATGTTCTGTGCTGTTGCGATGGCAAGAAGTTCACCAGAAGGTGGAAATCGAACACAGTGGACAAAGGAACCACATACGATTGGCTCTCCTTGCATCTGCCACGTTTTGGTACACGAAAACTCCATCGTTCCGTCCTTTGAACCAGTAGCCAGCACCGCACCATCTGGAGAAAAATCCACCGAGTAGATTGTATATGAGTGAGCTTTGATGGGTTGGATGAGAGATTCTCCAGTTTCCCCGTGCCAAGCGATGAGTTCTCCATTTTTATCACCGCTTGCTATTATTTGACCATCTCGTGATACCGCCAATGCATACACCCAATTGCTATGCCCCTCCATCTTCTTCCACACAGCACCTGTCTCCAAGTCCCAAAGACGAAGTGTCTGGTCGTGCGAGCCTGTAACCATTCGTCGCTTATCAGGGAAAACTGCGACAGCCCTTGCGGTGCTCTCATGATCTTCAAAAGTTCGAATGGGGGTGGTGCTTGTAATGAGCTGTGGCATTTTACCGGGAGGTTGATGGTGTTGAGCGCGATCAGGGGATTGTGGGTGTTTTTCGCTAGCAGAGGTGCGTGTATTGTGCGTTTTTATGCTAGTTCATCCCTCCACCCATACATGGAATGCCGCTCGAAATGAGTGCCAGATTTCATGATGGGGTACAAACGCCTTCTATATGATTTGATTAGAAATTCGAATCGTAAGCCTGAGTGTTGGGACGCGTGATAGGGGCGAATGGTACTACAGTACCCGGTCGTACCCGGTTCCTTCCGGATCATCCCATCACTTAAGTAACAGCTCCTCTTAGAGTCCTCTATGTGAAGAGACTAGGGCTACGTATTACATCTCGTCATGGTGAGTTAACTTATCCCACTCAGCAGACTGAAGCAATCACTATATCAGTCAAATCAGTCCTTCCGCACTGAGCGTGATACCTTCGGTGAGCTCCAGGTCCCAGCCGATCGTTATTGGGGGGCACAGACACAGCGGTACGCATATTTGATCTGATATGCATACTTGATTACTGAGCCTTTCCCCCAGGTCGCTACAGAACTTCGACATCGGCGGTCCCTCACAACGGCTACCGCCTCCCCTAATCAAAGCCTTCGGTGTGGTGAAGAAGGCAGCATCCATCGTTAACATCGGCTATGGCCTAGATCATAAAATAGGCGAAGCCATCCAGACAGCAGCTGATGATGTGAGAGATTGTATCCTAGGGTTCGGATGTATATTTCGAATTAAGCTTTTGTTCAGGTCATTTCCGGGAAGCTCATGGACCACTTCCCATTGGTTGTCTTCCAGACCGGAAGTGGAACTCAAACTAACATGAACGTAAACGAGGTGAGCATATCAAACATTTGAGTGCTCACTGGTTTTACCTCGTTGGTTAACAGGTGATTTCGAATCGTGCGATAGAACTTCTTGGCGGCGAACTCGGTTCCAAGAAACCTGTCCATCCCAATGACCATGTTAACATGAGCCAGAGCAGTAACGATACGTGAGTTTCCACGCGAGGAATGCTTACTTTAACGAATTTACTGGTACCTGTAGCTTCCCAACAGCTATGCACGTCGCCGCCGTGACTGAAATTAGCCACTCGCTGCTTCCGGCATTGACAGAACTCAGGGATGCACTTAACGAAAAGGTCCAGTCATTCAGTCATATTATCAAAATCGGACGCACGCACTTGCAGGTACGTACGAAGGGGTCGGCTTTAAATCTGAAAGCTGTCTTATCGTTATCAGGACGCTACTCCCCTGACCCTTGGCCAAGAGTTCAGCGGATACGTCCAGCAAATAGATAATGGCATCGCCCGTGCTAAAGATGTTCTTCCTCGCTTAAGTTTTCTGGCTCAAGGCGGAACTGCTGTTGGCACGGTGAGTCATCTAACATCCGACGAATATAGGCGCTCAAGTGTTGTGCAGGGTCTTAACACGAAACATGGTTTCGACGTGAAGATTGCAGCCGAGATTTCCAAGATTACAGGCTTGAATTTTCAGACCGCGCCTAACAAAGTAAAATATCTCACAGCTTGTGCTTCGTCTGACTTCTGATCGAAACCCGTAGTTTGAAGCTCTAGCGTGCCACGACGCCCTTGCCGAGGCTCATGGTGCTCTCAATGTCATCGCTTGTTCTCTGATGAAGATCGCTAATGACATTCGATTCCTTGGCTCTGGTCCTCGCTGTGGCTTCGGTGAACTGATTCTCCCCGAGAACGAACCTGGTAGCAGTATCATGCCTGGTAAGGTCAATCCCACGCAGTGCGAGGCTGTGACTATGGTCGCCGCTCAAGTGATGGGCAGCCAGACCACTGTCAGCATTGCTAGTGCTAGCGGACACTTCGAGGTATCCATACTTCACTTGCCACATTGACCATTCAATGATTTATTATTTTCTCGAATTAGCTCAACGTCTTCAAACCCGTTATAATTATGAACGTGTTGCAGAGCATTCGTCTTCTTTCTGATGGTGGGGGTCTATAACTCAGACTACGCTTGTTGGCCCGCTTATCTAGTCTCGTCAGCTTCCCGTTCGTTCACAAAGAATTGCGTGGTTGGTATCCAAGCCAACGAGAAGCGCATCAACCACCTCCTAAACGAGAGTTTGATGCTGGCAACAGTCCTAAACAGCCACCTTGGCTATGATAGTGCGTGCTAATTATAAGTGTGCGAACTCACTCAAAGTCAGCCATACTTTGCAGATGTAGCCAAGTGCGCAAAGAAGGCACACAAGGAAGGAACGACGCTGAAGGAAGCAACGGTTGCGCTTGGATTTCTGACACCCGAGGAGTTTAATGAGAAAGTACGCCCTGAGTTGATGCTGTACCCAGATGATGAATAGTCATAAACTTTTGACATCACCGTTTACTGTGCGGAGCGATGACTTTGTTATGCGCTGTCATGGAGCTGTGCCAATAATTTCAAAAGAGCATGCGGTATGACAGATGATGATCAAGCGATGCACTTCCAAGTTGTCCATGCCGCATCGACCCCTGCACACGTACCGTTGTGTGGGTGCGCCAATGCCAAATGACCTTCTCCTCTATAGACCTTCCAGCGATGAACAAACTGGTAGATCATTCTCATTCCAAGTTGGAAGCTTGATTAGGACGAGAGATCCTGATTATCACGTACTACGTCAGACGACTGGCGTTGTCCCAGCCGAGTATGTCAAATTGATTATGTATGCAAATCATGCACCATGACCTATCGCGATTCGTGACGTGTTTATGTGGTGGCAGGGTATGCGATCACGACGCATTCGCGATGCACATTGGATGGTGGAAGAACAGTGCTTGATGACGGGAATAGTAAGAAGCTTCAGCGCGGGAATACAGGTAATGTAACCAGCCAGGAAATGAAATTTGATTGAGGACAAGGTACGCTATGATGAATGCACATACTGGTACAAATGAAAGTAGAAAATTTTAACAGCCATAGTGAATAGCATATCGTCTCAACGTCCCAATGTCCTTGTATATTAGCATCTCCTATTCAAACACACACGTACCTACCGCAAGTTACGCCCGATTCCGCCACACACGGAGCACGGTCGAACGTCAATGATAAAGAGGGGTAGCGTTCCCGTGCCACCACACTTCTGGCACATTTGACCCCCAAGGCGCGGATCACCTGGGGGTACAGGAATGGCATGCGGGACGGGTGGGGTTCGACCCATGCCTATTATAGGATTATGCACGTATAGGTGCTGGCCGTAAGGCGTAGGCGCCTGTGGGGGAATGACATGCGGCGGCCGGCCAGCGTAATTTGAGGACTGGAGTAAAAGCTGCGATGCCTGCGGTGGAGCGAACCTGGGTAGAGCACGCTGAAACTTGGAGTTATTCGATGACGACTCGGTGTTCCAGGATGTGTACGTCAATGCGCCGGCATAATGTTTCCCGTATTTCTCCCAGCACTTTCTGCAGGGGTGGGAGGGATCATAGTTCTTGTACCCTGTATTTTTGCCTAAACGGGAGCAACGTGAGTTAGCTACATGAGAGGATGTGAATACACTGACATTTGAGACATATGTAGTCCTTATTGGGGTACACGAGGATGTATCCGTTGTTTAGTAATGGGTGTCCAGGTGTGGGTGTTCTAGTCGGACTACCGTCATTCGGAACGTCCCGCGGAGGGGCCTGCTGCGCCGAAGGCACTCCAGGAACTGGGCCTCGACCCCCCTGGTATGATGGTGTGTAAGTGCTCTGGGTCATACCAGAGGAAGAAGACGTTGGATATGGGGATGCGTAGGCGCCTGATTGGGACTGCTGCATGGTCCGTATCTGCTCATCATGCACACCTGAAACAGCATCCACCGCATCGCGCACCGTACTGAGGAGTGCTCCAACCAGGCCGCCCCCTCGGCGAGACTGGTATTGCTGACCAGCATGCGCAGGCCATGAGCTTGGGACTGTCCACAGTGGCTGCTGCGGACGCTGCTGTTGTGACGGGGACAGCGGCTGTGAATTTGATGATGAGGAAGTGGCATGTGATGAATAGGAATGAGAGCCTGAAGAGGAATGGGAATGTGAGGGTCTGTGTGTACTGTGACTAGGTCGTGGTGGTCGTTGGAAGGGTCTGCGAGGACCGCTTTCTACTGTGGTTTCTCCATGGTAAGTGTCTGCAGATGGAGTGTATGCTGGAGGCATTTCCTCATCAAGTCCTATCGGATCTGTCGCGTGTGGTGGTGCAGACCCATACTGAAAAGCGCTCGGGGACTCTGGTTGAGCTGGGGAATGGTTTGTTGGCGACATCGGTTCTGAAAATGAAAAGTATGAACGTAGAAGGATGAAGTTATATATATGTATCGTATGCCCGTTCCAAAATCTTGCACAAGAACGGGAGATACAAGCTTGAGACACAGCCAGCTGCGCAGGTCTCGTCATTAATTAGTTTCCGGGATTCTTACTATATAGGCACAACAGCACAGCCACTTATTGCCAAGTTGATAAGGTAAGCCGACCGGTCCCGTGCAAAATTAAGCACTTGAACACACGCTCGCAAGAAAATGGTATTGCGGTGCTTACTATACCACCAGCTGGCAGCACTATCGAGGAAATTCACATAAAAAATCAGGTGCTGTAAGTTATCTACATTTCCCACGTATTTCCATGTCCTTGTGCAGGATGAATTGGTTGACGCTCATTGTAGATGAGGCACGCGGTCGAGGAACTATTTTCCATGAATGAGGAACAAGACATAGTGAAAATTTAATAGCAGGATGTCGAGGATTGGAAGACAAGTCGTATCACCACAATCTTCAAATAGAACCGTGAGACAGTCGCCCCTGTATGTGCACGACGAAACATGCAGTGAGACCGAATCCCAAGATCTCCCAGACATAACTCGGCAGAATCGCATACGAGGCCATCGAAGGTGTATATTTAAATAAAAAATTACAGGTTCCCGAAAATATGTCGTCTTCACCTGTAATATCCATGACAACGGCTCATGCAAAGCAAGACACTCATTATTGAAACTAGGACTACTTGACGGCTAGGCATATCAAGATCCCATCAGACAAATTCACCATAACAAAAGCGCAACGAATGATACGATCACGATCTTCGAGTGTTGGTACATTGCAAATAAACGCATCAACGTAATCATTGCTGTGCGAGTGATCATCAACTTCTCTAGAGCACTTGCTAGCGAGAGACGCTCACCGTCCACAGCAATAGAACTTAGTATCTAGGCAACGCATTTGACAATACCTAGCAAACATTAAGATGTACCAAAGCTGCGTCAGGATCACAATCTATATCTTTAGGTGAGGATCATCTAGCAGAGTATATAGTGTGCTGCGCAGACGAACCCCTGGACGGAGGCAAGTCAGATTAGCTGGTAGATTTAAGATTAGAGGAGGCGAAGTAACTGTATAGTATCTGTCCGTCTTGTATACGAGCAAATCTCACATATATATAGCATTTTTATTATGAGTATAGACTTGGGTTTAAGCTGAGGAGACGGGTTAGATTGTCCAGTATATCCGAGGGACATAAAACACTCACCCAGATAAATTCAACCTAGTGACCCGCTGTCCGAAATGCAAAAGAATAAATTACAACCTGATTGCTGCACCTTTTGCCTAAAATCAGTACTGAAGGACATGTGAGAGACTTCGTAGATTGTTGTTCTAGATGAATAGGAGTTAACCAGACTCGTACGAGATCGTTATCGCAGAAGAACCTCGGTCATATCACCCCGGGGAAGATGAATGAAGTGATGACATACGGAAAAAGGTATATTGCATGCGAGACGTGCTTGTGACTGGCTAGAAAACCGTAGAGCCAGGGTGCCACATATGTATGCCATTGAACATAATGTTCCTGGGACTTCGAATGTCCCTCGCAGAGCCGCAGGCTGTGAGTTAACCGAGGCGGGAGATTCCGATGAAAATGGATCTGGGAGCGTACCTAGTGGCAAAACGATAGGAGACAGACCAGACCGAACGTGAATGTGCGTGAACCTAAAACATAAGTAGAATGGTAGAACACTAGGAGTTGGGAGAAGAACAGAGGATGGGTAGCGAAAATACAATACTATCATGCTTCCATACCAGCAACGACGAGTGCACGAGAAGGGGCGAGGAACTCCTAAATTTCGACGGCGTCGGATTTGAGGAATTTCTGGACGCGCAGGCCTTGCCCAGCATGTGTGCCATGCCAAAAGTGCCTGGAGGTGGTCCGCACCAGAAAACTCGATTGTATCGTTACTAGGCTCGCGACCAGCCTGGCGTATACTACCACGGATAGTCGAGTGGCGTAGCCAGGCTGGTTGATCTCGGAACGATTTCGCTGCCAAATCTCTCAGAGATCGACCAGTCTGCATACGGCAAAAATCACACCATCTCAAAAAAAACGCACGTAGGCAGAATGGTTACGAGTCTATCGTTAGACCTGTAAAGAAACCATTAAACTCAGTGAGAGTTTTACGTAAGTCTAGAATTAATATCAGTTCATCAAAGGATCACGAGGTACTATGTACACCGGAACTGCACAGCGGCACAGCAGCCGACTGACAATGTCGTTATTTGATCATATACGTCCTAGTGGACAGCACTTGCTGCGTTAATCACTGAAGCCACATGCATGAGGCGAGGCGCCCACAACAAGACACATAATATTGTACCTTGTCCTCAAAGGCTCTGCGATTAATTGCCTATATTTGTAAAACAAAGCGGAATCGCCTGGAAATTAAATGATCGAGGGCTGTATAACCACCTTCGTTACGATCTCTCCTTACCGCTGCTCAGACTTCTGAAAAATTCGGCATATGCATGTTCGACATCAAATGAAAGCTATGAAGATATCAGCGCGAAGCGCGCGCACATCAGCAAAGGTCGTGAACTTACCTGCCGGGACTGTTCTTCCGTGATTTCTTCGGATGCTTTCATGCTGTTCAAGGTAATAAGCCTGATAATGTGAGCTCGAGATATTGAAAGCAGGCGGACAAGAAAATGGTGCGCACCAGTTGATCATTTTGCTTCGTCCCTCCCAGTCCTTGCTTCCCTTGAACCTAGCATACCCTGTGACAAGCTCTTGCAAGATTGGGTGGAGTTGATCCTTAGCGCGTAGCCTGAGCTTCAACGCATCCATGAATGTGATAAAATTCTGTGCTATTGGTTAGAAAAGGAAAGATTCCAACACAAGATTCCAACCTGTGTCGTCTCAGCAATCCACTTTCCAGTCTCAGGTCCCGCTTCACTAGAATGTTCAACAGTCGCAGGTACGCCAACTCGTATGCGATGTAACGCCGCAGGGTTATCCATCCGATACCGTGTCATGAACTGCTCAATGGACGGAACGGAATCCTTGACAAGCTTGAGCATGGTCATATACTGCGAGAGAAGACGCGTGCACGCAGGAGAGTATCTCTTGTAGCGTATGTATTCCTAAGTCTGACATGAAGTGAAATTAAGAAGGAAACATACTGTGCTGCGGTAATTGCATCACGAACATAGGCGCGCTCGAGGTAGTCAAGTGCGACGATGATCCCATACAAGGTACCAAGGAGATTGTACTTCTCTCGCTCAGCATTATTCGTGAATAGTCGAACTTCTTCGTCCAGCGAAAGGGTGGCCATCTTCGAGAGATCTTCTCCTGAACTAAACTGAACGGTCCTGGGACTCTTGACAACAAGGGATTAATCGATTGTCGAAGTCTAAATTCAAGTCAATTGTTTGTCATTGTTTGTAAGGCGTCTTTGATGAAGGCGTTCGCTGAGGGGCAACTCAAGCAAGTTGCCAGTATCCAAACAAGAACACTATCATCCCTAGAGGCTTGAAGCTTGAGCTTGAAGGCCTAGTAGGCCTGACAGTACGAGCGCAGGCTTATATTACACAAGCGGCTTGCTCAGATAGAAGTGCGCAGAAATGGTGCGTTCAATTTTCTGAATTATCGGTTGCCAGCCAGTTTAACGAGCAAGTTCAATCGCACAAAGGTCTGCACCGCGACACTGAAGCGCTGCGCGCCGCATTCTGAGCTCTTTTGTTCTTTGTTCCTCGTTTCTTTGTCACATTTTACGGCACCATACTAGTATTTAAGATCCTGCAGGTTCGTCCAATGTTGGTCAGTCCCCATCCTCTACCTCGTCTTCTCATTACGTCGTCCAATTCAACTTGAAGTTGAAGCAAATTTCAATACACGTAATTTCATAGGTTTGGTCTTTCTTCCTCGAGGTCTATGACAAGCTCAACTTGAATCAGATTGCAGCAAACGATGCCGAAATCCAAGAAACCTCAAAGCGTCTTGCGCAATAGCTTCAATTTCCCAACTTTCAGCGGTCTTCCGGATGAGCCTGAGAATGAAATTGACCTCGAATACTACGATGATTGCCGGTTCGGATTTAAACCCAGCCAGCACTGGTGCTTTGTCGGCGAGATTGTCGATTCCATCGGTCTTGTACGAGTCCTGTTACGCGTGAAGGATAAGGACGGTCAGGTCGTCACCATCGGGCTGTACACAGACGACCGTGGACAAGCGCTCGTTCCGCAAATCAAGGAAGGCTACACTGTTGCTGTACTGTATGGCGAGCAACATCGTTTCCTAGATATGACCGTCGGCATACGCGTCGAAGATACCTCCAACATCAAAATCATACCATGCTCACTCGAGCAGCTGCTTAAGGCCAGCGATGATGTGGCTACACTGCGCAAAGGCCAGCCACGACGTTGTGGATCTTGTGGTAAGGAGGAGAACGCCTCTGAAAATACGCACTTGCGCCTGTGCTCCCGCTGCAGGCACACACCTTATTGTGGAGAGGTGAGCGTTGGCGATTTCATGTCCCAATTTAATTCAGGTGTCTGACTCGAGCACGTTTTTAGGATTGTCAGAAGAAAGCCTGGGTGGCTGGTCACAAGGTTGACTGCAAGGCGCTTGTTGGGGTACGGTGGTTCACAGAAAGGAACTGGAGAACGTTCCATGACTGGTTTAGTTTCTGATGCTTCGCCCTGATAAATTGTTGGCTTAATTATCATATTGTCCTGCCAGTCTCATCCTAATGTGTCGTACGGCCCTAGTCCATGATTACAGGACATTAATCAAGCATCAGAATTTTCGCAAGGCACGAACATGCACGAACGATACGCAATACACTGACCATTACGCAGGAGTGTGGGTCTTGTGGCGTAATATGTGTTCCTATGTCTAACCTGCGATGACTTACTGTGCCGCCGTAATTGTATCACAAACGTTCGCAGGCACGACGCTCGAGGTAGTCGAGCGACAGGGGTCTCATACGAGGTACCAAGGAATTTGCACTTCTCTCGCTCTGTGTTCAAGTTTGTGAATAGCCGAACGTCTCCCTTCAAGTCTTCGTCCGAAAGCAAGTCAACTGTTTGTCGTCGTTTGCAGAGCACTATTAACGGTAACCAGCCCCTCTACCGTGACATGATCGAATCAAGTAGGCGGCCTACACCCGAAGTTTGCGTGCTTCGGATTGACTCGTGACCAGCGCGTCTATCGAAGCCTTGCCTCGTGATGAGGAGCCCGGACCCACACTGGAACCCAGATGCGCCACCAATTAACACGCTACTAACACGCTTACAGAGTCTGCCGCTGCCTGCAGCAGACTTGCCCCCAGAGTGTCCATTGCCAGGACATTCTCTTGTCTTCTCCGAGTTGTTACTTCTTCCAACTCAGCTCAAAGCAGAAACAGCTTCAAACACACGGAATCTCACAGGTTTGGCTGTTCTTCCTTGAGGTCTATTCGGACAAGCTCAACTTTGAATCAGTTCACTACATCAAACGATGCCAGAAACCAATACTTCTCAAAGCCTGCTGCGCAATAACGTCAACTTCCCAGCATTCAGCGACCTTCCGTATGAGAATGATGTTGATCCCACCTACTACGTCCAAGGCACATACAGCTTTTCACCCAGACAGCACTGGTGCTTCCTCGGTGAGATTGAGAACAACTACGGTCTCTGCCGAGTCCTGTTACGTGCAAAAGACAAGGATGGTCAAGTCGTTACCATCGGGATGTACACCGACGACCGCGGACAAGCGCTCGTTCCGCAAATCAAGGAAGGCCATACAGTTGCTGTACTGTATGGTGAACAACATTGCTTCCTAGACATGACCGTTGGCATACGCGTCGAAGAACCCTCCATTATCAGAATCATACCATGCTCGCTCGAGCAGCTGCTGAAGGCAAGCGATGAAGTGGCTGCACGCAAGTTGAACAGCCAATCGAGATGTTGTGGGTCTTGTGGTAAAAAGGAGAATACCTCTGATAATACGCACTTGAGCTTGTGCTCCCGTTGCAAACAAGCATCATATTGTGGAGCGGTGAGCGTTGGCGGTATTATGTTCCAATTCAAGTCGTGTGTCTGACCCTATTCTTAGGTTTGTCAGAAGAAAGCCTGGGTGGACGGTCATAAGACTGACTGCAAGGCACTGGTTTGGGTACAGTGGTTCGCGGCAAGAAACTGGGGAGTGTTCAACAGATATTTCAATTTCTGATGCCTTCGTGCTGATCACTTTCACCTTCGCAAATTATGCTATTCTTCTACCAGTCTCATTTTTTACTGCCAACTCGATAACATCATTTCTCGAAATGTGTAACGACCCAGTCTCATCAAATGTATCTACTACTGTGATCCACTATTACTTCGAGGGAAGGAATGAGGGAAACATATTCCGCTCGTTGCGCATCTGTTATTGTCACTCGGCCGCCGACAGTCAGGGTCTTCAGTGGACACTTTGACCGTGCCAATAATGCCTTCATATCATCATGAGGCCAAGATGCATTGCGGCGAGCTTCAAGCGCGCGCAAATTGGGGAGCGATAGAGCATTGAGCAGGCCAGATAAAGGGCGCGTGAGCAAAGCGTCATAAGTGATGCATAAGGATTGTAATTTGGTGTGCGTGAATGGATTCAAGGGTTCTGTTTGGTCGAATGCTACGCGGAGAGTTAACGAGGAGAGGTCGGGACATAGCCGAAGCAAATGGATAACTGCGTCCTGGTGACATACGGCGATCTGGATATCCGTCAAATGGGCCCATACGGGACTGAAAGAAGACAAGCGCTCGATATCGAACAATGGCCGCATGTCAATGACCTTGAGACTCCGTATAGTGGACGGTAGTTGCGAGATAGATTGTGCAATAGTTGGAACGTCAAGAGTTGTCATCCCTAGTATGGCCAGCTCCTGAAGTGCTGGGAGGTCTGTCACAAGAAACTCAGGGCATAGGCCCTGGAAGGAACGAACAGTGACTCGGAGAGATGTGATTTGAGTGATGTAAGGCTGAAGAAGGTTTCGTAGTTTGGTTGAGTGGTAGCACCCGAATGCTAACGAGAGTGGACGTCCTCGTGAACGCTTGAACCACAAGTCATAACAGAAAGCTGCCCGCTCCCAGTCTCTGTCGTCGACTTCCATATACAACCTGCACCACAAATTGGGCATATCTACAGCAACCTCCCTCCATCGTCGGCATATTCCCGTTAACAGCATAGGGGCTCTTATGGATGATGGGGGTAACAACAATTTGGTTTCAGGGAGACAGTGGTTAAATATCTGGGATAGGACTTCCGTTGGGAGACGACTGAGAGCCGATACGAGTGCCTTGTGCAGATTCATCGACTGCGTAATCTTTTCCTTCTTCTCGACGACCTGCTGATGAAAAATTTTGACGCTATTCATCAGGGTCTCCAGGCCCGAGATCTCGTGCAGGACTGTGTCCAATTGCTGCTGGCGCTCAGCGATGATATCGATAACGCTCTGGCCTTCGAACTCGACGGTAAAACGGTCGATATTGGGGAATCTGGAGTATGGAGTTTCAAGTACTGGAATCTGTCAGTCATGGTCAGTAACATGACATGCGATATATCGTAATAGACCAAAAAATAAACGCACAATCACTTGGGAGCGTGCGAGCTGGAACGGGTGATCAGTTGGCATGAATTCTGATTCAAGAAACTGGGCACATACGATGTTTTGTAGTGCAGCGATGATATCTGAGACAGACTCGGAGACATTGGATTTTGAGTAGGTCGTCTGCATGTTGTTGGCTAAGGCGAGAAGTAAAGTTGGAGCGTCAGAGGAAGTTTGCGATAATCCATCGATGGGCTTTCAAATTCCAGCTGCTTTAGGATCATCGATGGTCATTGATCACCATGAGGAATGGGAGCTACTACTAAAAATACCATAATTTCAGGTCCACAGGTGGCAACTGCCAGTGGTAGCATGAAGCGCAGTCGGACAACAGAGGGAATTGGATGACGATATGGTCCGGTTTAAGAGGGTATCCACTGTGCCTTATACATTACTAGTAGCTTCGTGCGGAGCTACGAGATGATCCGGCTACATGCGCTAATATCGCCTAAGGCTATCAGTCTACGACTGCAATCCTCTACTACTTCGAGGGGATTAACGAGGGCCGCCAAATGTCGTGTTGTAGCGCAAGCAGATCTTGAAGAATTAGTCACAGCCGCAAAGAGTGCAGTACTACGATAGCGGCAAGTACACATAATCCTAGTTCAAGTTATCGTCTGTTTGTAACAATCAAGTCTTCTGCAAAGTATCAAAACTCTCGTTGTAACACGAAAACTTCGAGGGAAGGAATAAGGGCAACGTACTCCGCTCGCTGCTCGTGTCTCGTCTCCACATCGGTGCCCAAAATCAGAGTCTCCAGGGGACACTTTGACCGTGTCAGGAATGCCTTGAACTTCTCATGAGGCCACGGTGGTTCACCGCTAACTTCGAATACGCGTAAATTGGGGAACGAGAGCGCATCGAACAGCTTGGATAATCGCCTCGTGGAACTATAATCAATTTCACAAGTGATGCGTAAGGATTGAAGTGTAGTGTGTACAAATGGCTCCAAGTCCATGGTTTCATTGGTTATGAAGACAATCATGTGCACTGAGAAGAGGTTTGGAGCTAGCCGGAGCAAGAAGAGAACTGTATCTGATTCGTCTGTATTTATCGTGACGTTTGTCAAGTGGGCCCATACGGGATTGAAACAAGATAAGAGGTCAATGTCGAACGACGGCCCTAGGGTATGGAGACTACGCAGATTGGACAGTCGCGAAATGCTTTGATTAAATGTATCAGTTGTCTCCATTGCAAAAATGGTCAACTCTTGAAGTGTCGGGCTGAGGACGTCTAAAATATATTCGACTTGGTCCTCTTCGAAGGGAATATGGATGCAGAGAGACGCTATTTGGTTGACGTGAGGATGAAGAAAGTGGAGTATCTTGGTCCAGTCATATGCGCACTTGTAGGACATGAGTTCTAACGAGAGCGGACATCCTCGTGATCGTTCGAGCCATGATTCATAGCAGAATATCTGCCGCTTCCACTGGCCTTCGCGGTCAACTGACACAGCCAGTCTACACCATAAACTGGGCATAGCCACAGCAACCTCCCTCCATCGCCGGCATACTGCAGTCAACAGCATGGGCGCTTCAGATACTGATGGCGTAATCGATCGATTGAATTCCCGAATTTCTGGTAAACAGTGGTGAAAAATTTGAGATAGGACTTCGGTTGGCAAGCGCCAGAGAGCCGATACAAAGCCCTTGTGCAAATAAATGGATTTGATGATATTTTCCTTCTTTCTGACGAGCTGCTGGCGAAGGGTTTGGTTGCTATCTATAACTGTTTCCAGGTCTGAAATCTCGTGCAGAGCTGCATCCAGCTGCTGCTCGCGTTCAGCGATGATCGCACCGATGGTCCGATATTCGAGCTGGACGTCAGAGTAATTCGTATTGGGAAAACTTGCTTGGGAGTACGGGGTTTCCAGATCTGGCGTCTGGTTGATATTAATACTATGGCATTAGACATATGATTAGCCGCTAAACCTACGATTAGTTGGGAATGCGCGAGCTGAAGCGATTGGTTATTAATTATTGGCAGACACTGCAATACACTGACCCGTCACTTACAATGTTTTGAAGCGCCCCAATGATATCCGAGGCTGCGGGGAAAATGACTTCTGATTTGACTGTCTGCATTTTATTCGTTAGATCATGGTTCAAATTTAACTTTGAGATGGGGACGTTACTACCCTCAGATCGGGAGTTGAAATACGTTCGAGCAGCGGCCAGACGATCAAATCCTACGCACCAACCACAACTACAGACAGAAGCACAAGCCATCCGCGAACTCGCATTTTCAATCTCGTTTACCTTTGTACTATCCTTCACATGCACACGTCACGAACGTTGTATTGCAGACTACGCCTTACTTACTCCCAACAACCTCGTCTTACCAGTTCGCCTTTATCTCTTGCCACTCGCCTGCAAACTTTATCTGATTCGTGTTGTCATGTTCGTATAAAGGCAGCTATGTGTTCCTTGTCAAATTCTATCAAATTTCACCCGACGTACTACAGTCCAAACTCGCTTGAAAAATTTCCGTCGTCTCGCTTTATTCAAACAAATCTCTCCTACGTCAACCCACAACAAGGCCGCCCTGTTTACCTGATCTTTCAAGTTGGTGTTGACACGCTCGGCCCGAACGTTGCCCCTAGCACGGCCCTCTGCGTCCTGAGATGGTCCTATGGTCATCTATCCATTCTCCGAAACCCTGTGGTGTGTATGCCCTGGGTCCCCAGGTTATGCTTGTACCCCCGTATTACGCAGCAGCGGTTTTCACTGCGCATGTGGAGGCTGCTGCTGCGCCTGCCAGTGCCTCTCTCACTATGCCAGCACTACCGCCCGTACTCTCAAAATTGCTGGCTTCACATTCCCTCGAGCGACTTCAAGACCCCGTCTTTCAGCATTACTCTTCTGTACCCTCTATGATGCAATCTTACAGGGAAGTTATAACTAATATTTTAAACAGGAACTCGTGCAGCAAGCGCAAACCAGCTGTACTTCGTACCTGCGTCGAATCCTCTCAGTGTAGTACGCGAAGCACAAGGTGGTGAGCGATAGCGCAGTACGAAAGAGGCATACGAAACGCCCCCATATTCGCAGTGAAATAATCCCAAATTTGTGTGTCCAATTTATGTCTTTAGTTTTTGCTATTCTGCTGCCAATGGCTGTTTCGTCAGCAATGGATCAAACGGGACAATGTATTTATATCTGATTTGTCCGTCTTCGAGATCACATATAAACACCTTCTCCCGATGTAATGAGCCTCGTTTGCGCTCCCCTCTTACCTCGTATATTGACCCGGCGTCCGTTCGCCGTGCAGCATTGTACAAATGCACCTGTAACTGCCTTTGTCTCCGTTTGCTTCACTCATTCTTTCATATATCTTTGTTTGGCTGTTGAGTCGCTCACGAACGTATATGGTCTGGACATGTACCCTCGTAATCGATAGCAGAATCACACCTCGATGCTTCCCTCCCTCCCAGCGGTTCCGGTATTTCTAGAACTTCCAACTTCGTTGGGATTAAGGTCATATATCAATCGAAATTGATATTAAAGCTCAAGCACTCTCCACATTCCCCACTTGTACTTCAAGCTTCACTTTCCAAGTTTCGTCAGTCACATCAATCGCGCCTTACAGTAAGCAGCAGACGTTACACATACAACTACTGCAATGAGACGTAAGTATCGATAAATCTTCATTGATAACACATGCTAGTCGTAGCACAGAGTTTACAGAATAACACGACTGTTTGATAGCTGCCCCACTTATTCCCTATCCTCAATATGTAACAAAATCTGCGTATCTTCGTCCAAAGACACAGCTCCATTTTTACGCCTAGCACGGTGGCCTTTCGACACATATTTAATGGCGTTGGCTAAAAACCCGAGTAGGAACCATGGCATAGATGCCAGCGTAGCAAGCACACCAGGACCTGACCTCGGCGAATCATCATCGTCTTCAGGTAAACTAATCGCCCTGTGTATTAACAATGACAATGAGCATAGAACGCGCATATATTAAGTGAATGACACTCGCCCTCTCGCCATTTTACGCTTGTTGTACCACCACCATGCAACAATAAGCGCTGTAATCGCAATGGGGAATACAATCACCATGGTCCAAAATATCGCGTCGTGGCCAGGAATGTGGTCGGGAACTTGAATGTCAGGGCATAGATGTTGCATGCCTCGGTCTATGCGGTCGCCGCCCTCACAAGTGGAGTATTGCACCTTGCGGTACGCCGTGCGTTCATACCAGTAGTCTTCCCCGTTGCGACATGAATCATCGGATGGGAGTGGACTCATCCCCGGTACAAGAACACATTCGCCATCTCCATTACGGATATGATTGAATTCACTTTTTCGTGCCCAGATTTAAATTAGCTCTGAGCAGGTGGTATCGCACCCATGACTCACCACTCGAAGTCCTCCAGCGTACATCTGCAGTTCCGCACGATCTTGTCCAGTGCCTTGGGCGTGTCTCCAACAGCGCAGTTCACATCCCGTTTGCGGCGATGGTAGAGAGTCTGTACATGATATAGATGACAAAGGAAAAACTCGAATTCGGGCAACTCACCTGTCGACCGAACAAGCAGAGTGAGGCCCTTTCCTCGCTGGGGCTCCACAGCTCAAAATCATCATATCCAGGATTTTCCACATTCACGAGGCCTGGAAGAATGAGTTCAACATCAATCACCGAGCACGAGGGCACCCTACTCACATCTTTTATGCGTGAGATACGAGAAGTCTAAGTGCACGATCACCAAGCCAGCCGTTGAGGGA